>PVIU01004367.1:0-128150 GCA_004026605.1 Ondatra zibethicus | reverse complement strand
TAGGCCAGGAGGGATGGGGGTGGGCCTTGGACTTCCAACAGGGCAGGGCACCATGCCCTCTTTCAAGGAAGAAGGGGGAGGGAGGAGGGGTGGGGGGTAGTGGGAGGGGACCAGGAGAAGGGGAAGAAAGGAAAAAAATTTTTTTTTATCTTTAATTATGTTCTTGAATGGAAAAAATAAAACAAAACAATGTATGGAACAAAAAAAAAAAAAAAAAAAAAAAGAATATTAAGGTGAAGTGTAGGATTTAGAGCTGGCCCTATAACCATTCCCTGACATTAAAAGATGAGGAGATAAATAAAAGACACATAAAAGGGGCTAGGGAATTTGTATTTTTTTTCCTGAAAGTTGGAATTAAACCCAAGATGACAGTATGCCATTATAAACAATGCATTGCAATACACTATATGGAGTAAGTCAATGTAACTGGTGTCTCAGGGTCTCTAAAGCTGCGATGAAACCCCATGACCAAAAGGCAAGTTGTGGAGGACGGGGTTTAATTAGTTTACACTTCCACAGCATTGTTCATCATCAAAGGAAGTCAGGACCGGAACTAAAGCTGGGCAGGATTCTGGAGGCAGAAGCTGAGGCAGAGGCCTTGGGAGGGTACTGATTACTAGCTTTCTTCTTGTGACTTGCTCAGTCTGATTTCTTCTCGAACCCAGGACCACCACCCCAGGGATGACACTACCCACAATGGGCTGGGCTCTCCCCACCAGTCACTAATTAAGGAAATGCTCTACAGGCAAGCCCACAGCCCAACCTTACAGAGATAGTTTCTCAATCTTTTCCTCCTCTCAGATGATGGTAGTTTGTGTCAAGTTGATATAAATCTCTCTAGGACAACTGGTGCCCCTGAAAGAAGTGGCATGGAAGAGAATGCTATTGAAGACAGAGGCAGGGTGGCAAGTCACTGCCACAGACTGAGAAATCCCAGGAGTCACCAGCACCGGAGAAGGCAAAGCAGGCAGGCCTCTTGCTGAGAGCCTTCAGAAGGAGCGCGACTGTGCTGCCATGCTGATTTCAGACTCCTGAATGCCAAAACTGGGAGATGGTGGCTTTGATTCGTGTCACTCAGTTGGCGGGGTCTTGCGACGTAAGGCAGTGAGGGTCTCGCGATGTAAGGCAGTGATAATTAAGCTTGATTGTCAACTCGATGGCTAGATTTGTCACTCTCTATCTGTGACCAAATGTCTGTCAGGAAGGGTTTCTTCCAGCTTACTGTTCAGGGGATCATTCCACAATGGTGGGCAACAGGAGGGAAAGACATTGTGGCAGAAGCAGGAGATCAGCTGATCACATGACATCTGCAGCCGTAGATAGCGAACTGGAAGTGCGCTACCCCCAGCTTCCTCCAGTGAGGTGTCCAGATAGTACAGATTTTACACCTGCTCCATTCAGCCCCACAGTGAGGTCTGGAAACTCCAAGGAGACACACTGTTGGGTGATGAGGTTGTTTCTAGAAAAGATTAACTGAGGGGCAGGGGGAATAACCAACTTCAGAATGGTGGCATTTGTTGACGTGACTAACCAGTAAGCTGGTGGCAGATTAGCTCTGTTGATCTTCTTCCATCATAGAACATGTAGTGTCTTGTCCTTACTGGAATATGTACTTATTCTGATAAGAGGTTTGACTTTCAGGCATGTAACACTTCTGCTCAAACTACCATGCATGAACTTACACAGAGTTTTCTTATCCACCACTGTGGTACTCTATACAGCATTCCTTCTGATCAAAGAACCTGCTTCACAGGCAAGTAGCTGTGGCAGTGGCAGCTGGCTCACGCTTGTGTAATTCACTGGTCATACTATGCCCCCCTCTATTCTGAGGTATATGGCTTGGTAGAATACTATAACTGTCTTTTATTTTAATTTTTATAATTTATTTTATTTTTTAAAAGAAAACAAGCTATCTTTTTTTCATTTTACATACCAATCCCAGTTCCCACTCCCTTTCCTCCTTCCATTCCCTCCACCTATTCCCCCCACTCAACCCCCATCCACTCCTCAGAGAGGGTAAGGCACATTGCTTTGGGGAAGGTTCAAGGCCCTTCCTACTATATTTAGGATGAGCAAGGAAGGTATCCATCAAAAGAGAATGGGTTCCCAAAAATGTCAGTACAAGAAGAAGGGGTAAATCCTGGTGCCAATGCCAGTGGGCCAAAGTCTGCTATGCAACTGTCACCCACATTCAGAGGGTCTAGTTTGGTCCTATGCTGGTTCCTTCCCTGTCCAACTGGAGTTGGTGAGCTCCCATTAGCTCAGGTAAACTGTTTCAGTGGGTGAACCCTTCACGGTTTTGACCTCTTTGCTCATATTCTTACTCTTCCCACTCTTCAACTGGACTTTGGGAGCTCAGCCCAGTGTTCCACTGTGGGTCTCTGCCTCTGCTTCCATCAGTTGCTGGATGAAGGTTCTATGGTGATGTTTAAGATATTCATCAATCTGACTACAGGGCAAGGCCAGTTCAGGCACCCTTTCCTCTATTGCTTAGGGTCTTAGCTGGGGTCATCCTTGTGGAATCCTGGGAATTTCTCTAGTGCCAGATTTCTTGCTAGCCCCATAATGGCTTCCTCAATCAATATATCTCTTTCCTGGCTCTCATCTCTGTCCTTCCTACATATTGGCTATCCATCCCATTCCCTCAAGTTCTCCTCCCTCTCCCCTTCTTCCTTCTTCTTCCTCTTCTGCCCTCCCTCCCCTACCCACAAGATCCTAATTTTATCAGGTGATCTTATCTATTTCCCCTTTCTAGGTGGATCTGTGGGTGTTTTTCTTAGGGTTAACCTTGTTACTTAACTTTTCTAGGAGTATGGACTACAGGCTCCTTATCCTTTGCTTTACACACCAGTAGCACAGACACTGAGAGCAACATCAAATAAATGGGACCTCCTGAAATTGAGATGTTTCTGTAAAGCAAAGGACACAGTCAATAAGACAAAAAGGTAACATACTAAATGGGAAAAGATCTTCACCAATCCCACATCAGACAGAGGATTGATCTCCAAAATAAATAAAGAACTCAAGAAATTAGACATCAAAATTCCAAATAATCCAATTGAAAAATGGGGTATAGAACCAAATAGAGAATTCTCAACAGAAGAATCTCAAAACACTTAAGGAAATGTTCAACATTCTTAGCCATCATGGAAATGCAAATCAAAACAACTCCTCTGAGATACCATCTTACACCAGTCAGAATGGCTAAGATCAAAAACACCAATGATAGCTTATGCTGGAGAGGATGTGGAGTAAGGGGAACACTTCTCCATTGCTGGTGGGAATGCAAACATGTACAACCATTCTGGAAATCAGGATGGTGGTTTCTCAGAAAATTGGGAATCAACCTACCTCAGGACCCAGCAATATCACTCTTGGGTATATACCCAGAGGATGCTCAATCATACTACAAAGACTTTTGTTCAACTGTGTTCATAGCAGCATTATTTCTAATAACCAGAACCTGGAAGCAATCTAGATGCCCCTCAACTGAAGCATGGATAAAGAAAATGTGGTAAATTTACACATTGGAGTACTACTCAGTGGTAAAAAACAATGACATCTTGAAATTTACTTGCAAATGGATGGAACTAGACAAAACCATCCTGAGTGAGATAACCCAGACCCAGAAAGATGAACATGGTATGTACTCATTCATAAGTGGAACTGTCTTTTAAAGACACAGTTTCAGCACCTTGTTGGCAGTTGCCTAGAGGGTTGGGGCATATTTTCCAGTAGGCTGTGTATACTCTGAATCTGAGTCTAATATATGGCACTGATTTCCCCATAGCCAGGTGTTTCATAACCTTTGCCTATGAAGATGTAAATAAATGTCTACTTACCAAGATTAGGTACTGATGACAGACCAAAGAAACAATTTTGCTCAGTCTAGTTTAGTGAACCACTGCATTCATTGGGATTACTAACAAGAGCATGGATGCGGGGTTTCTTTGGAAGCATGATTACTCAAAGGCAATGGAGGTGGGAAGAACAATCTGGCGTCCAAGAGATCCGTGGGACATCCCTTAGTGTTCGCATGTTCCGTGACTAACATTGACGGGAAACTATAACAACGGCAAAAAGACAGAATGATGAGTAGCTTGGGGGCCTTCAGGAACAAAGGTGGGGCCCCCTCTCCAGGTAATGAACCAAGCCCTACTGATCTGTTTGCTGAGGGTGAAAGAAATATGGAATGGATAGAAGGTTAATATAACTATTAGCTATGGCCACATGACCAGCTATAAAAAAGAATTGTAATTGTCCATGAGTGTTTCTGTCCTATTTTGTTACAAATCTGTTTGTGCATATATACACATATACTGGGCAGATATCTGTGCTTTCTTTCCTCTCAGTTTACCCTGTAATATAATGTTGATTGAGTGAGTATCAGTTCTTCAGTGTCATCATATTTAAGTTATGGTATATTAAAATCATAAGTATTCCTCAGAGGCTTTACCATCTGCCCAGGAAGGAAGAATTGTTATGCTTTTTTTTTTTTACTGTATGTTAGATAGTTCTATCATATTAGGTTTATGACTTTGTTACTATAGAAATGGAACATGGCACAGAGAGATGTGCTTGGCATGAAGTTGACAAGGGGTGGACTTGTGCTGCTTGATTTTGAGTGTCAATGTGATGGGTGCGATCTAGACTCACCCCTCTGGGTGTGTCTGTAAGGGTGCTTCCAGAGATGTTTATCTGAGGGAAGATGACCCACCCTCACAGTGGGAAGCACTTTCCAGTGGATGGCCCCGATGCAGGGGGAGGGCTGAGGCGTCGCGAGCCTGCCTTCACTTCTACTGTTGCTGCTGCCATCTTTTGCTGCCATCAGCCTCCAGCTTCCTTGTCCTTCGTACCAACATGGACTCCACACAAGGGACCCTCCAGAGAACTTCTAGGTCTCTAGTGCCTGACTTTGAACCTCAACCCGTATATACTCCATCAGACTGATGTTGCTGTCCAAATATGTTCTGGGGGTTCAGATCAATGAACCTCCCACAGCAAAGAATGACACCAGCTACCTTCTCACTGTCCGCCTTAGTCAGCTCCAGTTGCTGCAGACTGGGCAGCCCAGGCAACAGAAACTAAGCCTCCAAGATCACGAGATTGACAACCAAGACCAAGGCATCTACAGACTTGGTTGCAACTGAAGCCTTTTCCTTAGTTTGTAGATGGCTGCCTGCTCACTGCATCTGCACATGGCCTTCCTTTTGTGCACATTTGCCTGATGTCTCATTATCATTATTATGAGAGTATCAGCCATACAGGCTATCTTAGTTATGCTTACTATTACTGTGTTGAAATACCATGACCAAAAGCAATGTGGGGAAGAAAGGACTTATTTGCTTTACGAATCCTGAATCACAGTCCATTGAGGGAAGCCAAAGGAGGAGCAAAAACCAGGTGGGAATCTGGAGGCAGGAGCTGATGTGAGGTCACAGAGGAGGGTGGTTTACTGGCTTGTTTCTCATGGCTTGCTCAGTCTGATTTCTTATAGAATGCAGGACCACCAGCCCAGGATGGTACCACCCATAATGGACTGGATGGATCCTTACACATCAATCACTAGTTAAGAAAATGCTCTACAGGCTTACCTGCAGTCTGATCTTAAGGAGACATTTTCTCAAATGAGGCTCCCTCTTCTCAGATGAGTTTATCTTATGTCAAGTTGACGTAAAACTAGCCAGCCCATAAGCTTAGGCCCCACCCTTAAGATGTCATTTAATCTTAATTGCATCGCCAAAGGCTATTCTCTGAATACAATTACATTGGAATTTAGGACTTGAACATGAATTTGGGCATGGGGTAACCACTTTCCAGCCAGTCCTGTCAGTGGATTGAAATTGCCTGTGTGGTGGGAAAGCGGAAAGTTCTAGTGCTACAATACTGCCCTGTAGATGTCTCTGTGGCAGCTCCTGTGCCCATCTCCTGGGACACTATCCATCCCCAGGAGAGGTACCGGCCTAGGAAATGTAAGGCAGAGTGCTACCATAGACCCTCTTCTTTCCCCTCAAGCCTGTTTCACTCCTGTTGTCTTCTAATCAGCTGATCTTTCCCATCTAGCCTCCTTCCTCTGAAAATGCCCGTGTGCTTAGCTGATGCAGCCTAGAGCTGCCATGCCATACCCTTCTTTTATGTCTCCAGAAAAATTATCCTAGTCCACCCTGAGATATTGATGACATATAGCTCCTTAAGGAAGTTGTCCTCCCAGGGCACAGCTCAGGAACCAAATGGAGAAAGGCACAATGGTGAAGCTGGAGGTTTGAGGAATAGCTAGCTGGTCCAAAGGCTTGTTTGCTATTCTTTTCGTAGTATAGAGTAGTGGTTCTTAATCTATGGGTTGAGACCCTTTTGGGGGTTGAATAGCAGATATTTACATTACTATTCTTAACAGCAAACTTACAGTTATGAAGTAGCAATGAAATAGTTTTATGATCTGGGGTCACCACAACATAAGTAACTTTCTTAAAGGGCCAGTGCCTTAGGAAGGTTGAGAACCATTGGTACAGAGGATGTCACTCCAACTCACAGATCCAGGAAGAAGTGGCCTTGGAGACATTGGAACACAGTTTAGTAGAAAGCCACCCATTAAAGATCTGACACTGACTCTGATGGGTTAAATAATATTGGTCAATCGCCCCCACCCCCGCCGCCCCAACCTCAGTTTCTTTATTTGCACAATAGAAAGGTTAATCCTCCAGGAATGCTGAGAATAAATGTCATTAACAGGCAGAAAAGTGTTTTAGACAGAAAATGCTGTAAAATAAATTCAAGGTGCTATTATTTTAAGGTGCAAGATCAGAACTTATAAAACCAGGCATAAAAATGTCCTCTTGGATATATTTTCATTCTGTAGAAAATTAATGGCTACATCTTGGGCTTGGATTTTCTATAGAGTTAGTCCCGGGTCGCCGGCAGTGGGAGATCCCTTAGGGATATGTATTTCTACTCATCCTGATGGGCAGTCTGTGTACCGAGGGAGAAAGGACTTGTTCACTCACAAAGCAACTCACAAAGCAAATTAGTCTGGGCAAAGCCTGTACTTTCTGTCCCATTTTAGTCTTCCTGCTTGTGAGGATGGTAGGATGTATGGCTGTCATTTGTGAGACAGCTCTGAGCAACACCTGGGACTTGTGACTTGCCTCAGCCTGTGGGTCTTAGCTCTGTGCCCCTTAAGCCTCGGAGGATATCCCCCTGTCACAACTGACCTTAGCTCTTCAGCGCTCCGAGCTGGCTGAAGTTGGAAACTGCGACTGGTCTCTTCTCCATCACTGGATGGATCCTGTACAGTGTGGCTTGGTTTGCTTTGAGTGCAAAGGTAATTGCGATATATTGAGGTTTGGTATTGTAATAAAAATAGGGGCCATTACAGCTACCATTTATGTCATTAGTATTTAGTGGCGGTGTGCTGCAGCTTTTTTACTGCACATAAAACTGTCGCTGCTTGCAGATATGTCACGGTGCTGATATAAATTTAAAGGGTTGGAAATCCATAAGTCATAAAAACTAGATAGTAAATAGCAACAGAACAGGATGGACAAGAGCTGTGGCATTAGGCATGCAAATGCTTATGGATTTGCATGTCTAGTGCTCTATTCGCATAATGAGAAGCACATTTACATTACAGATGGACTTGATTAACTAGATCCTTGTAAATAAAGTCCACTCAGCCTAAATAGGGGGTGTCTGAGTCGCTAAGAAGGGATTGTTGCAAGATCCAAAGGCCAGCAGAGTCATCTCTTATTTTTTCCCCCTCCACAGGGTATCGATTTAGTAGAAAAATCTTCAGAATTGTCCAGATGGGAATGGATTTGGATGGGAATGGATTTGATGTAATAGTAATGGCTACCATGCACCAAGTGCTCCCTATAAACCAGCCACTATTTAAACATTTACACATATTAGCTCACTTACTCCTGGCATAGCTTGGTTATTGTTCTTCTTCTCCAGATGGGAAGCTGAGCTGCAGAGATGACAAGGGAACTTATTGAAGTCCAACCATTAAAGAGCGAGAGGATCTGATGTGATCATGTGATCTGGTTCCATAACTGGATGCCTGGCAACACTTGGTTCACATGTGTGGAACCAATCCTTATTAAGTATCTCCTACATGTCAGGCAAAGGATATAAAGACAATTAAGATAAGCAAATGCTTTCTTCTTTGAAAGCTCGCATATAGAGAATTAGGAAGGTGAACATTCCCATATTGTACTCAGAAAGACAATCCCTAGGAAGGGTGGGTAGAAGAAGGATACTTGGAGGAGGGGCCCTTAAACTGGGACTCAGGCTATGTGACAGCCAGATTGAGAGTATTAGGGAACAGTCAGCACAAAGCCTTGGAACTGGGGCACTCCCCCCCCCAGAAGATGTTGTCTTTCCATATGGGAGCACTGGGCACACAGGAATAGGGGTTGGGGGCAACAGGTAGGGGGCTTTCCTGAGGATCTTAGCACATGGGAAGGCTGGAGAGGCCCAGCTGTCATCTGGCCCTTCAGCCCTCTCCAAACAGATCAGGCAGTGGGATTAGCATCTCAAATGTCAGCTCCCCGTTATACATGCCTGGACCAGTTTTTGTTCTGATGCTCAATGCTTCGTCAAGTCATTTCATAGATTGTTGAATTTCCCAGGCCACTGCAATTGGTCCTTTTACAGCAAGGGAGTCCTGCCGCAACAGCATTCACCTGCTGGGCTGCTTGCATCCACCTGAGGGCAGAGGGAAAGTAAAAACGCTCACTAGTCGTGCCCAACTGAATGAAAAGTCCACAGAGTACCCAGTGTTCCAGAGTGCATACATCAACATGTATCTGTTTCATGGGTTCTTCTTTTGGTAATAGCACCTAATAGTAAACATACTACTCACTCCAGGTGTGTGTGTGAGCATTCACACATATGTGTGTATGTATTTAGAAGCCAGAGGTTGATGTCTGGGGTCTTCCTCTATTTCCCTCCACTTTATTTTTTGAGATACTGTCTCTTATTGAATCTGTATCTCATTGATTGGCTAGGCTGGCTGGCCAATGAACTCCAGAGACCCACCTGTCTCTACCCGCCTCCAGGACTGGAGATACAGATGTGCATCGTTGCTCCTAGCTCTTTACACAGGTGCTGGGGCTCCGAACACAGGCCCACCCTGCTTGTGCAACAAGCTCTTTACCTGCTGAACCATTCCTCCACCCCTCGAGGCGCATTTGAATGTAAGCCTTGTGTGTGTTTTGCATGGTGGCAGACAAGATGTGGGAGAACCGGGGGAATACCTGGCTGCTGACATTCTCTGTACCCCTCAAGGGAGCCCAGGTGGGCACGGTTCCCATGGCGGGGGCTTGCCTTCCTTCCCTGACATTCCAGATAGCATGCAGCTCCGGGAGCACATTCGCCAGGAAGCCTGGCATCCTGCTCAGCTTCCTCACAGCTTGGAAGCTGCCCCTTTCTGACAATGACTCTGGGGTCTCCACTGAGCAGTTAGAAGTTGTCATGCAGTCTACAGCAGGTGCCACGTGAAGACACTGTCCTGGGGGTGATGTGAGAGGTGACATGGAGACAGGTGGGAACAATGAGCTATGGATGTCTTGAAATCAGTAGACAGGGAGAAATACGGTGGTGATTTCACAGGCAGAGTTTTCTTGCACATAAGACAGAAGCCCCAACCCTCATCCCTGGTGAGCTCTAGCCACAGTCCCTTTGAGGTTCCTCGGGTACCACTGGGGTGTGCACTTAGGATGAACTTTGCCACACTCTTGCCAGCCTTGATCTGCTAAGAATTCCTTGCAAATCCCTTTTCACAGAGGTAGGAAAGTTGGGTTTGGGAAGAACGGCCGTGAGGAGCAGAGCAAGTTTCTGCTCAGTTGTCTATGGGCAGCAGAGCCCCCCAGCTGCCAGGTTGCTTCCATGGGGTCTCTGATAGGTAGACCTTCAAAGCAGTCACAGGACCCTGTTCCCCTGGTTGCCTTTCTCTTCTCCATGCTGGTCATTGACAATGCTCCTAGGGTTGGCTTGGAAACAAAATTTGAGTCTGGAGACGCTTTCTGAGTTCTCTGGTTCTTAAAGACTTCAAACATGTGCTCTAGCTCATGAATGGATAATCCGCAAAAAGGTAACTGCACGTAATGCATTTTATTATGTACACATATGTGTGTCAGTTTGTCTTGTGGGCCTATGTACATTAGTCTTTATGCACATGTCTCTGAATAAATACATAGCTGTATGAGTACAACTGTGTGCAGATTTGTAAATGCATGAGTGGGTACATGTATCCGGGCATCCCTGTCCGACAGTGTATGCACAGTCACACATACCTGGTGTGTGCAGGAGCATCTGTGCACACACACATCTGGAATCACTGAGGACCATTAAGCAGGTGTTTTTTTCCAGGCTAGGAGCTGATGCTCTAGTTTCTTCCTTGGACTTTCAGAGCTTCTAAGAAAAAAAAAAAAGAAACCTCCCCTCCATGAGGTGACAGCTTGAGTGCAGCTGGGCTACGATCCCTTATGTTATCCAAGGGCATTATCCCAGGCATCTGCCCTGACCTGATGGTTTGGGAGATAATAGGATCTTCAGGGAGTCATGTGAAATGTTTGGGGCCTATAGCTGAAGGAAGTAGGGCCCAACCTTTCTTCCTCCTTACCTCCCTCTCTTCACTAACTCCAAGCCAGGAACATGGAGTGAAGGGAAGATCATTGCCAGAGCGAGTCTCTCCTGAGCTAAATTTCATGTATGTGAACTCATGGATCTCTCCATAGACCCAGGAGGGGATCACCAGGACCAGTTTCTAGAAGAAAGTGTGAAGACAGACTCTGAAGCAACTTGTCAGGATTCGCTTCAAATGCTAGGTTGCTACACACCAAGTTTGGGGATTAGCTACCTAGCCTGGAGAGCTCTTGTTTTCAGTGACCAGACATATGTCTTGGCCAGGAAAGGCTAGCCCAGGGAAGGCTATCCCAGGGAAGGCTATCCCAGGGAAGGCTAGCCCAGGAAAGGCTAGCCCAGGGAAGGCTAACCCAGGAAAGGTCGTTCCAGGAGAGCTTTGAGCCCCATTATTCTCCCCCTACAATCTCTTTCTTCTCTTTACTCCAAAGCTGTCTCCAGCTCATCTCTCAACAGCCACAGCATCCCAAATGGATGCATTGGGGCAGCCCATGGTAGAGATGGTTTGGCTTTTCTTTCGGTCTGTGTCTGTGAGCAGAGTCAACTTTCTTGATATTGGAAAAGTAGTTGCCCAGAATGGGTTCAACATGGCCACTGGCTTCCCTCTTGGAGACCTTCTGGTTTTATATCTTGAATATAACTTTATTGTAATAAACTCACAAGTAAAACATCACACAGATAAACTATGGTGGCCACTTAAGCACTTGCCATGTCCCAAACTCTGGCCATCTCATCTATGCATCTTCTATGCAATTCTGAAGCTGTGGCGCTTCGCTTAGGGCTTTCCATGTGCACTATCAATTACACTTTAGTGTGCTTATCTACCACAGAAAGGAAATAAACTATGGAAGAGTAGAAACTAGGAAAAATTAGCTTTATACATTTTTTATGACACACGAGTCCTTTTGCCTGCATTCCAAAAGCCCTTCCTCATCACCTAATGCTACCCTTTCTTGTTCTCCTTTCTAAATGTTCTACTTAGTTATTTACATGTAAACATGTATGCAATATGGGATAGGAACAACATATAAGGAAGAATATGTGGGGTTTTCCCCTCTCTGAGCATACTTAATATTATACATTCTAAGTCCATCCATTTTTCTAAAAAATTGTCTATTTTTCCTTAGAACTGAATAATATTCCATTTTAAATATGTGCCAGATCTTCATTATCTATTCATCTGTAGATGGAGCATCAATAAACACGACAGGCAAATGCGGTAAGCTATGGAGTTATCTGGGTATTTACACAGGAGTAGAACATCTGTATCACATGACAGTTGTTTTCAATTTCTTAAAGAGAGATTTTTTCTGTGTACATAAAAAGCTCACAGTGTGAGATGTACCTTCTTGTACAAATCCAAGAAAAGTCAGAGGTGTCAGCCACCCAAGAAGCAACATTCTTTCAACGGTAAGAGACAGAAAGAGAAGAGAAAAGAAAACTTAATTGTAGTATTTGGGCTAATTATTTGGTATCATTCCTTGACGAGACAACTGTATGTGGAGGGTGTGCCTGAGACATGGGAAAGATGAAAAGCAGGTAAGATTTAGCCACTATCAGTGCGCCGAGCTCTCCACAGAGCCCACTTGCCCCCAGCAGAGCTCTAATGGCAGTCCTCAACTAATTGAAGCAACCATGGGTTTGGTAGTACCTGGTTAGGGATAGCCTAGATTCATTTCATTGTTGGAGCTCCTTTAAATGCATGGCTGAATTAGCAAGCATCCACAGACCTAATCTCAGGGAGGGGACACTGGGGGCATCTTGCAGCACTGCCGTTCCTGATGAGGTCCCCGAATTCCTACCAGGCTTTAAGGGGCTCAAGGACACCAGATGGCTCACTGCACAATCATTCCCAAGGTTTTCCCATCTTCAAGAAATGCATGAGCTGCTTAAAATGAATTTTCAAATGCGTGGTTAGGCTGGATTTACGTCTGAGTTGCTGCATATTAAATGCTGATTATTAAAAGCATTTGCATGGTGCTTTACAGCAATAGATTATGTATCTGTTACCTAAGTTTCAGTGAAGGCTTTATTAATTCATTATTATTTTATCAACATACAATAAACTGTTATATTAAATCTAAATTAGACAGATATTTGGGGAGGGATCATCTAAAAGGACCTCAGCCGAGACTATCCCCAGGGAAGGACTTAATGAAGTTTCAAACAGTTAATAACCCGTAGTTCATAAATAAACCATGAGTATTTAAAGACCTGCAAAATACTAAAATAAGACATTGAGACGCTGCAAAGGAGGTGTACAAAAGCACTCTTAGAATGCCCCTCCTAGAGCTCACCATACACCCCCATCTATAGACAATATTTATGGACTCTCCGGGAATGTATGACCTGCTCCAGATGAACTCTGACCTGATCCCAAATACCCTAAGGAAACAGGCAGAAAAGCAGCCTTGAATCTATATTCTCTTGACAGATAATCCAGTTTTGACTTGCGGTGTTCTGGTGTGAGCTGAGCCTGGAGGAGTGAGAGTCTGCTGTGATGTGAGGTCCTGCAGGTAAGTTTTATTCCTGATGGCTAATCCTGTCGGATTGACTGCCTTGAAAAATGCCTAGGAGACTGGGAGAGCACACTCCTGGGTGTGTCTGTGAGGGCGTTCCCATGCGGGAACAGTGTCTGAGGGAAGGACTTGACCTGAACGTGGACAGCACCCTCCATAGGCTGGAGGCTGAGCTAGAATTAGCGCGGAGGACAAAGCCAGCCAATTGAGCCGATCTTAAGCAGAGCATCTGTGGCTGCTTTCATGGCTTGAGGACATCAGATGCCAGCTGCTTCTGCCCTCTACATGAACTCGGTACCAGCAGGTATCCAGGGAGCTTCTAGACCTTTACCTTTAGGCTGGGATGCATCCTTGGCCCCCATTTTTCTGAGCTCTGAAGATTCTTGGATTGAGTAGTTACCAGCATCTCTCTCTCTCTAGACTACTGGTGGTCATTATTAGACTACTCAGACTCAAATTATCTAAGATAGTCCCCAAAATCCCCTTTTATAATTATGTATATTTGTGTACACACACACACACACACACACACACACACACACACACACCATGGCTACATCAGGGCTCAGTGCCAAATGAAATGCAGGGCCCTTCGAAGTGCAAAGTCCAGTGGGATTGCATAGGTGGAGGCTGAAGACAGTCTCCAGGGTTAGGTTAGAGTTAGGGTTAAGAGTTAAGGCTTAGCGTTAGTGTTAGTGCTATCTTTGGGACGATGAATATGGATGTGGCATTCCAGAGGGACAATTGCAGGAAGAAGTCTAAGGCAGCTGGGAAAACCTGAAAAGGTCATAGAACTAGGCTAAGGGGACAAGGACATTCAGGGCAGAGAGTGCTGATCTACAATCTCAGCCCCACTGGTGATCCAGGGCCAAAGGAGGATTCCATTGGGTAAGTTTTTGCCTGTGGCTGTGATCTGTGCCACCAGGTTGCTCAGTTTGGGGCTCAGCTAAGAGATACTACTGGCTTTTCTTTCCTTTTCAGCTTGAGACTCCTGTGAACATGGGGTCCCTGGATGGTGACTGGCTACCTGAAAGGGAGTTGAAGCTTTCTCAATTTGGCTTCCCATGGAAGAAGAGGCTGAGACCCAGAGTTGGCTGCAAATGGTTGAATTCAGGGTGACCATATATGCAGAGTGAGGAAGCAGAGAAAGTGAGAGAAAGAAAAGAGTCAGCCAAACAAACAAGAGAGAGCTCCGGGGTTCCTCTGAAGAACTTGTAAATTGTATCACAGAGCTGTTGCCTAGGGGAGCAGGCAGGGGACTCCAGCATTACCCCCCAGAGCGTAGAGGAGGGCACCCTTTGTGAGTATTGTCTGGGTACACTTTGGGCTGCCCCAGCTAGGGCTTGAAAGGCAGTGCACATTTGACAGCATGTTTGAACAGAACAAGTTGGAGACGGGCAGAAACGCCCACGAAGTGGGGTGCTGGTTGGTGCTGAGGTGCCTTGCAGCTGCCTGAGAATTGAGTGGGCCTATGGCACGTGACACTGGACACTCAAGTGTTTGTAATGGTTAGACAGAAAAGTATGTAGAATTTTCCATGGTTTCATCCATACAAGACTTAGTCTATAGGAACCCAAAGATGGTTGGCGATGTTTGGAAGTAGTGGTGGGCTGTTTCCAGTACTGACCGGCTGAGGGGAAAGAATATGTCCCAAATGGGGACAACCTAAAACATAAGCAGAACAAAAAGTCACCATGGAGGGCCTGCTACCAAGCTGCCAAAAAAGTACAAGGACACTTACTCTTATGAATGCCTTAGCTTGGCTTATTTCTAGCCAGCTTTTCTAACTTAAATTATTCCATCTACCTTTTGACTGGCGGTGTGGCTGTGTGACTGGCCATGGTGTCCTCTCTTTCTCCCTTTCTCACTGCCTACTCTTCCTTCTCTTGAGCCTAAATTTCTCCTATTTATTCTCTCTGCATGGCAGCCCTGCCTACCCTCTCCTGCCTATTGGCCATTCAGCTCTTTATTAGACCAATCAGGGGTTTTAGGCAGGCAAAGTAGCACAGCTTTACAGAGTTAAACAAATGCAACATAAAAGAATGCAACACATCTTTACATCATTAAACAAATATTCCACAGTGTAAATGAATGTAACACACCTTAAACTAATATTCCACATCAACATCTCTTTCATGCTTAGGATTTCACTTCTGATTTCTCTGTGTGGGGAGGATAATTTATATTGACCCTTCAGTGGGAATGATAGCTCAGCCAATGGATTTCTGGCACCGTGGGTGGAGGGAGGCAAACAGCTCTTACAGAGATCAACCTGGAGGTCAAACCCTCAGCTGTCTTAAGCATGTGGGCTTTGGAGAGGGACAGCTCTGGCTTTGAGTCTGGGCTCTGCCATTTGTCAGTTGCAGGGTGTTGTCTAGACAAGGGGAGAGGAGCTGAACAGTCCTTGAGCATTGTTTCTGGGCAGTCCTGGAATAAGCAGACATGAAACCTTCAGGCCAGAGAAGGAGACAGACAAAAAAGGAAAGAGTGAATTGTAATATGTGCAATGAAGAAGGGTCATGTGGAGGGATCATGGGTGAGACAAGAATAAATCATGTGCCTGGGGTAGCAAATCTCTGCTTCTGAGGTTGGGGGATGGGAAGAAAACCACTGTGGGAAGAGTGGGATTGAGATCAGGAACATCGTGGAGCAAGGGCATGGACAATGAAAGAGCCGCCTGACCGTGGTGAGGGTGGGGAAGAGAGCTGTGAGGTACTGAGTGCATAGGGGCAAGGTGTGTTGGGCCGTGGGACGCCACAAACGGGAAGGCTTCTGAGCTTACATTAAGTGAGAGCGGGAAATCAGCAAAGCATTTTGAAAATAGAGAATGCGATCAGTTTTGTTGAATTTTTTAATTAACAAAGATCATTCTTGACACTGTAAGGTGGTTAATTTGGAAGATGGGTAAGAATAGCCATGGGGAGGCCACGGCCCTCGAGGATTCTGAGGGGGTTGAGGGTATAGATCAGGAGTAGAGCACTTTGCCGAGCATGGGCAAAGCAGAGGATTCTTCCCCAGCAGTAGGGGAAAGGAAGGGGCCGAGGCCATAGTTCAGGTGACTACGCTATGGCAGGACTGGAGAGAGGAAAGTAGCTTACGGTGTGTTTGAGAATGGAGTCTGGCGAGTCAGCTGGACAATGAGGTGGAGAGAAAGGGAGCAGAGTGGCATCCCAGAAAGACAGATGCCATTTCCTGAGGTAGGTTAAACATGAGGTAAGACTAGGGAGGGCTATACTTGTGGGAGATGAAGCAGATCTGCATGCTTCACAGCAAGAGATGGTGCTTAGGCAGAGGCTGGAGTCTACTCTGGGGAGTGGCTGGCACAGAAGGGTTGCTGCAAAGCACGGCAAAGAGTGGTCTGTGCAGAGGAGACCAAGGCTGTCTGCAGGGTCAGGTGTTACATATTAGAATTGCATGTTCCCATCCCTTCACTCTGTTCTTTCCTCTTCTTGCATCATGGGAACTGGAGGGTGCGCCCCTTGGAGGCTTGCCTGAAAGCTGGCAAGAGGTCAGCCTCATAGGATAGCTGCAGTACAGCTTCCGCTTAGACCCAGCGCCAGACCCACCTCTTTCAAAGTCCTCATTTCTGAGAAACATGATACCCTGGGTTGTGCTCAAGGACTGTCAGAAACAAGATGGACTTGGTCCTTTGACCCTGAGACATTCTCAAGACAGAGGCCGCATTGACATCTTTCCTTCAGTATACTGAGCTGAAGAGGAGAGGCAGGCCTTGGTGTCAGGAACCGAGGCCCACACAAAGCAACCGCGAGCCCATTGGTGCTGGGATGACAGAAGGCCTTGGTGGCTAGGAAGGAGGCAATTGGAGAGGCCACACAGAGGCTGTTTGCCAGGAAGGCTGTTTAAATGTACATTGAAATATGAACCATTGGAGGCCCTTTAAAGACTGCCACCTGACATACAGAAATTGCATTTCTCCTCCAGTAGAATATGGTAGCAGGCATCACTTGTTAGGGGACATGGTGTGGATGGCTTTGCTCCATGTATGCATTTCTGTTGCACAGTGGCAGTTCTGCACAGTGTCTGCAAATCAAATGTTCAACACGCACACATTCATGTGCATACACACCAGTTATTCATTTGTAGGTAGTGCAGTCTTCCCTTGCATCTTTGAGATTCAGAAGCCTCACACCACCTTTGCCTAGCTATGTGTCTATAGCCGAAGAGATTTCAAGCACAAACAGCATCAGTTTTGACTATGGCATTCCTTGATGTTGCGTAAAGAATCCCAGTTCCAGGCTCACACAGAGCTGAGTCTGAATTTTGTCTCTGCCACTGGGACCTCAGGCATAGCCTTCATTTTCCTGCATCTCCTTGCATATGAAGTGGAAGCGATACACTTCCATGGAGTGAGTGGGGGAGATCTGATGCTCACTAAGCATCCACATACAGCCGAGGCTGTAGGAGGCCCTCGGTTAGCACTGCCTTGCCCCTGTCCTCTAAACCCTGACTGCCAGGAGTGTTGAGGGAGGTTGTTAAGGATAAACCATGCCATCAAGGTCACAGAGCTGCTATGGATGAGACTGAATGTTTCTATCCACCCCAAATTCATGGATTAAATCCTAACTCCCAGTGCAATGCTATATGGATGAAAGCTTTAGGAGACACTGGAGATAGATGTCCCGACAGTGTGGACTTGATGATCTAACTCGTGATCTTTAAGATCACAGAGGGACATTGACATTAATATGTGGAGGAAAGACCATACTGTAGACATGGAAAAGAGTCTTCCTGCCACCAAGAAAGCCCTGAGTGGACATGGGATTGGCTGACACCATGAACCATGGACTATCAGCCTTCAAAGCCTTGAGAAGTCCCCATTGTTTAAGCCACCTAGTTACAATATTTTGTTATGGAGCTGACTAGGGTGTGTCAGTCCCAGGTAACATTCAGTTGACCTTCAAGACCTTGGAATGAATGAAACGAAATTTATGCTCTGGCAATGCTGAAGCCTGCATGGGCAGCCCGTGTATGGCAGTTCTGTTGAACTTGTCCATATTGGGTTTCATGGTCTAAGTTGATGAGGACGACTGACCAGGTCTCTTCCTCAAGAGGGCACCAGATATCATTATGTGGTTGCTGGGAATTGAACTCAGGACCTATGGAAGAGCAAGCAGTGTTCTTAACCACTGAGCCATCTCTCCAGCCCCCTCAGAAGCTTAGAACATAGGTGCAAATCTCAGACCAGTGCCAACAATGGGCACAAAGTACCAGGAGAGAAAGGGAATTAGGAGATGTCCTGTTCTCTCCTCCCTTTAGCCCTTTCTTTTGTCTTCATGAGGTTTGGGGTGTAAAATATGTGTAGTTAACTGACCCAATATTTAATTGTCTGCTTAAGTAAACTTGGGCGTTACCATTTGACTCACTCAACACTTATTCCACTTAAAAATTAACTCACTTAAACATTCACTTTTAATTTTAACACACATTAATCATCTTTAAATTGCTCAACTGCTATTGAATACCTACTGTGTTCAGGGTCTGAGAGAAAAAATGTGATCACCTTAATCACAGTTCCCATGTGTGGTGGTCTGAAAGAAAATGGCCCCCATAGGTTGACAGGGAATGGTTCTATTAGGAAGCACGGCCTTGTTGGAGTTGGCGTGACTTTGTTGGCAGAAGTGTGTCACTGGGAGCGGGCTTTGAGGTCTCAGATGCTCAAGCCTGGCCAGTGTGTCACAGTCTCTTCCTGCTACCTGCAGATCCAGACGTAGAATTCTCAGCTCCTTCTCCAGCACCATGTCTGCCTGCATGCTGCCCTGCTTCTCCCTGTAATGAAAATGAACTAAACCTCTGAACTACAAAACAACCCAGACTAAATGTTTTCCTTTAGAAGAGTTGTCATGGTGTCTCTTCACAGCAACAGAAACCCTAACTAAGACACCACAGCCTCTGAGTTCCTCTGCAGTGTGTTCAGGGCATGGGGTTTGCCTTCCCACCTTTGCCGTGGAGTCCTGCAACCATGTCCACACTAAATTACTCCCTTCCTGGTATCTGGTTCCATCTCAGACTTTAGGGCTTTTGGGGGCCTCTGTGTTTGTTTCATGTTACACAAAGTTAGCCTGAAACAACAAAGGTTTATCATCTTCACAGGTTCCCCAAGGCTCAGCTTTGGCTTCCGCAGGTTAAAATGAGGGAATCATGAGGGCTGGTTCCTTTCTGGAGCTTCCAATGGAAACTGTTTCTGTCCCTTCCTGGTCTCATAGATGTTCCTTTCTCTCTTTAGCTCACAGACCTATCCTCTATTTCCAGAGCAATAAGATCACTTTCTGATTTCTCTCTAGCCACAGAACCCTTGGGACAGCCGGAGAAGACATTCAGCTCCTGGGGTTCATCTGGATAATTTCCTGCTTCGAAGTGCTCAACGTGAGTCTCATCTACACAGTCCCTTTTGTCATGTGAGGAGATGCAGGTGCCAGGGATTGTATCTGTGCATCTTTACTGGGGAGCACTGCCTGTCACTGTCCCTCGCTGGTCCCCGAGCTGCACCAGCACCTGATGGATTCAGAGCATCTGTCACTGGGTTTTGGCATGAGCGTAGGCGAACTTTATGTCCTAATGTCCTAAGCTAAGAGCAGCAGTAAGTGGAAGTTCAGCTTTGGTGCAATGAATGGGGGCTTGCCAGTCAATCAAATTATAGTTCAATCAGTTCATTTTAATCACTCCTCTGGAGAGAAGTAAAACCCTGTGTTGAGGAATACGCAGCAATTTTATTGATGACAAGTTTAATTGTTTCATTTTTCCTCACAGCCTCCAACACAGCCGACTTTTAATCAGTGGGAGCTGAAGTTCTAATGAAGTAAAGTCCACTTTTCTGCAGTTCGCAACTAGCTGGAAATAATTGGGCTGAGACTCCCATCCAGACTCTGCAGAGCCGCTGGCATCTTCCTGAAAACTGGCCTTAATTGCTTTGCTGATGTTGTTAAGTAGTCCTGAGGGGTTGGAAGTAGTAATGCTGCCCACGTATGCTGGGAAACAATACCCCAAAATGTCTTCAAAGGCTCCTCAAAGTCTGTCCAGTCAGTAGTGGGGAAGACGACATAAAATGGTGTGTTTTCTGCAGGCAGGACCCTAGGGGAGCACGCAGGAACTCTAACACATTGCAACGCGAGAGGGACAGCAGCAACATCAGCATCAACAACCCCTTCCTTTCCTTCCTCGGAAAGCTAAGCAGGATCAAGAGCAGCTGTCAGCGTGCTGTCACTCACGCGTGCCAATGTCTGTCCCTGAGGTGTCAGGTCTTTAGGGGCAGGTGGCTGGCTCCCATCTCTGATCTCCGACAAGGAGGACTCATGGTGGCAGACCTGGGAGAGTTGAATAGATGCCATCTTAGCCCTGAAGGGATGCAGAGACTAGCAGCTGCCTTGGAAGAGTCTAGGAGGCTTAGAAGGGACAGAGGAATTCTATCTATTTTCTCCTATCCCCACACAATTTTTACACCATGTCACGGGGATGAGGCTAACAATAGCAATCATTGGTAGTCAGGAGTGACAGCTGGGGCTTGCTCATTTATTGTGTAGATATTTGGACTAAGTACTTTAGGAAGGTTCTGTTAGTCTTCATAAGACCCAATAAATTAGGTGCTATTATTATCCCTCATTACAAATAAAGAAAACAAGTTGGTAAGCAGGAGAATTCTTGCTTGTGGTAAGAGCTGCCAGAGCGATCCAGCAGTAGGCAGCTCCTGGGAGCAGTGGAGGTGAGGGTGGTCAGGCAAGGCCTCCCAGAGAAGGGATGAGGTTTGAATTATTTTTAAGAGCCAATCAGGCAGGTGCCGGGGGATGGGGTGAGGGGATGCTTTTCAGAACAAGTAACAAATAATACAAAGCTATTAAGGCAGGAATGAGCTGTGCCTGAGCAAAAGGCAGGCCAGTGAGGCTGCACACAGGAAAATTAAAGGCTGCAATACATATTGATTGTATGTGTTCCCCACCCTGACTCTTATGTTAAAATCTAAGTCCCGGGTGGGTGATGGTGTTGGAAGGTGGGGTCTTTGGGAGGTGATTAAGTCTTAAGGGTGGCCTTGTAAAGGAAACAGGAGATGGCCTGTTTCCTCTTCTAACATGAGAGGCTGCCTTAAAATAACCATTCATGAGGGATAACCCCTCCCCCCACGTACACACTAACCTCGGACTTCCTAGCCTCTAGAACTAACTGTAAGACATAAACTTATGTTGTTTAAAAGCTACCTGGTCTAAGGCATTGTGTTATAACAACAGAAGCAGAGCAAGGGAAGACTTAAGGATGAGAAAGATGTAAGTGCCTCCCTCAGGATCTGAAGGAAGAAGCTGGAGGCCTGGCATGGCACTCTCATCCCAACAGGACCCACCCCGGGCTCTAACCAGCGAATGGCGACCTCTGTCTGACTTTCTTAAGTGCCATTGGGGGTTAAGTTTAGGAGTGAATTTAGAAACTGGGGGATAAACTATGAGGTTCCCACTGTAGACATACTGGGATCTCCCAAATAATGGGCGGCTGTAGTGATTATTGTCATTTGGAAAGACAGGTATGTTTATAAAGCAGCAAGAAATGTTCTGGCCGTTCATGTGAGAAGTAAAAAGAAAATTTTATGAGTTAGTATCTTTGGATTGTCATGTTTTTTAATGAATAAAGAAAAAGCCAGTGTGGAAACAGACGGGCAGCCTGTGAGGTGGGGGTGGTGAGACAACTGGCGTGTGACTACAGCATGCTGGCAGGGGCCACAACAAAGAGGGGCCTTGAGTGTGGACATACTCCTCAGACTGCACTGCTGATATCTCCGAGTGAGAACGAAAATATAAATAGGTGTGTGAAGGTTATGTGAGGGGAGAGTGCGTTTGGGCATTTGTGGTATGTGGGCACACACACATGAACATGAGTGTGTATCAGAGAAAGAAATGGAAAAAAAATCTCTCACCTCAACCCAAGCCACAGAAATACCTTTCGAAACATTTTTTCACCTGTGTATTAAAAGGGAAATTAAAATTCAATAAAAAACATTATAGGTGGGGAAAAAAGTCACAAGAAGAATGACATTCTCCTGGCATTTGCTTCAAGGACACAAAACACAGTAAAGAATGGCAGTGTTGAGAGATTCGTCTCGTAAAGCTGGGTGTCAGAAAGTGTGCTTCATTTAAGCAAATCAATAGCTTTAATTTTGGCCTGTAGCTCTGGATTTAGAGCCGGATTTCCAGGGAAACGAAGAAAGAGTCAAGCCTCATAACTTTGTATAGTGTCCACGAAAAGGAAGAGAAAAGAGCAGCGAGGACAAAACGGGTGCGTTTAGAGACAGTTTGACATCCTTTTACTTCTCTGAAGATATCGTTGGGTATGGAGAAAAATAAAAAGAAGGGGAGTTTTGAGGGTGGGGCCTATATGATTATAATTATTCTGAGTGGTGACATTTGAGCAAGGACATGAGGAAGATGAGGAAGGAAACAGGGAGAAGTGAGTGTTTGTGTGCATGTGGGGAGGGTGGGTGGATCCCAGGCAGGGAGCATAGGACAGACAAAGGCGCTGAGCCTTGCATAGGCTTGATATATTGGGAGAGGAGTTGAATGTGGCTGATATGGTAGGACAGAGCACTCAGAGATGAGAGCATCTGGGGTTCACAGGGCTTCGTGGATCATTTCAGGGACTTTTGTTTCCATTCTGAGTAAGGTAGGAAGCTTTCTGAGGATTCTGAGCCCACAGGTGTCATGAGACACCCTATACATGTGCCCTCTTTCATCTGTGGTTTAGACCCGAAGGAAATAAGACAAGAAAAATTAGAGGGGTCATTACAAGTCCTTAGCAGAGGAATAGAGGAAATGCAAATGGATTGGAAACTGAATAGGTTGGATGTAGACTCTAAGAGAAAGAATAGACTCATTGGTGATTCCAAACTTAAGACTGTCAAAAGGATAGAGTAGCCATTAACTGATAATGCAGGAGAATGAGGTAGCAGAGGTCAGAGGTCCAGGACATGGTAAGTGTGAGCCATCAGAATTGTAGCAAAGGTAGTTAGATGTGGGTCAGACTCAGCATGCATGACTAGGTGGAGGATCCAGACCTTGGAGACACCAGGATTAGGATAATGCATGATGTGGCATCCGATGACCTCAGTGGAGGCATGAAGGTGTGCATCAAAGAGCCTGGATTGATAACTGGGCTTACAACCCTTCAACTTCGGAGTTATGCTGCAGTCATTATGTTGGGTTAGGCAATGGAAAAGAAGGGAATGACTGAAAAGAACAGCTGGCCAGCCCTCTCCTACTGGGTTTTACATTTCTGCAGGCATCTCAAGTGTTTTTCAGAGCTCTCAACTAGGGATCTGTCTACCTGTCTCTCACCCATAGACCCACCATGCCTCTCTTGCCTGGCATATGCAAAAGAATGTTGATCATTCTACCAAAAGGAATTCACAAACGTGCTTTGTTTTAAGTTACTTATTTACACAACTGACTTCCTTGGCCTCAGTTTCCCCATTAGTCAAAGAAGACGATGACTATGAGATGAAGAGGCTACCTCTGCTAATTTATTTGGTGATCTTTAAGAATGAAGAAACGACCTTGGGATTCTTCATGGAACTCAGCTGACGTGGCTCCTCCTGGGAAGTCTGGCAAGGCTTGCTCTTCACTTCCTGCGCCTTTCTGTACTCTGAGCGCACAGGGAGGCACACTTACAAACCCTTGCCTGCAAGTTCTCAGACTCCTCTTTCTTCAGATTCTTTGAGCTTCCTTTTGCTGTGGGGGTGACTTACTTTGCTGTGCTGAGGGACTCACATTCAAATGTTGGAAGGATGCTGAGCAGGCGGTTTGAGGATCAGAGTGTCACATTGTCGGGGGCAGGGCAGGTGGCGTGTGAGTAGTTCTCATTGGGACCACTTGCTAATGGATGTATGCCAGTTGGTTCAGCCCTTCTTGTGATATTATTATTTTAGGGACAAGAAAAGGCCAGCATTAAAAAAAATGGATCTCAGAAGTCTTCTTTGTCATCAGTCAAGTTGCGACAACTCTTATCCATATGTATGATGTGGCATCAAGTTGCTTCTGAGTTTGACCTCTGAGATGTCTCCTTTGAAAAAATAAGCTGGATTTATATATCCAAGTCCCTTCACTTACTCTGTCTCAAATACCTACTGGGCCCTAAGGTTAGATCTTGGGATTAGGGCTTATTCTTGGGTCACCCATATCTTCCTTGCTTTACCCCCTCATGAGAACTTCAAATTTTACATTAACTATCGTCTGTCCTTCAAGCCATCTTACTTATTGCTACTAAACATCTTTAAATCATGCCCTCTTTCAAGGAAGAAGGGGGAGGGAGGAGGGGTGGGGGAGGGGACCGGGAGAAGGGGAAGAAAGGAAAAAAAATTTTATTTCTTTAATTATGTTCTTGAATGGAAAAAATAAAACAAAACAATGTATGAAAAAAAATTAATTAATTAATTAAAAAAAATAAATGACCACACCCAGGATCTGAGTAGATAAATCTTAGCCCTGGGTCACCTTGGGGGCTGTAGCTGCTGGTAATGGTTTGGAGTTTGGCACGGACCAGGAAAGACAGGCCTAAGTGTTGGCTGTTGGCTCCCAGGCAGAAGTTGGGCCTCTGGCCATGAGCATCTTTATTTATGATCTTCCTTTCAACCTCCCTAAGGCAAGGCAGTTGTCATAATAGAGTAGGCACAATTTATTTTGGTCTTGGCAAAGGAATGTCCCCTTCTCCCAGGCTTTCATCTTCATTCTCTCTCTTTCTCTGACATTATTTGTCAAATGATCTGAAGGTAATTTTTAATACCTTTACATTACACTGAAGCAAAGTTGTACTGGCTTATAAATGATTAAATATCTCCTAGTCATCCACCTGCACAGCCCACAACAAATTAGCTCAAAAAGAGATTAATTCCTCTATGACTTTGAATAAGATGACAAGAGCATGTCCCGCAGCCTCCGCACCTTTGGGGGTGCATGAAAGCCCTCTTGGAGATCTGCAAAATTGTTGGTTTTTCTGGAAAGGGTTTGAATCTCTCCTTCAAAGATCATTTAACAGGAATTTAATGGGATCCTCCTGGGATGCTAAGCCTGTGTGTGGCCCTGTGAGGCTTGTGCTCAGAAGCACACGAGACGCCTCTCAGACCTACTGAGTCATGCTTTCCATGACTGGAACCCAAAAGCAGGGATTTTTAATTTTTGAAGACATTTTAATTAGCATACATACATATTAATTGCACAAAATAATGTGCCTAAAAGTGAGATTTTTTTAATGTGTTTATAACGTACATTGCTTCGATTCCATATGCCTACTGGTCCCTTCTTTTCCTCTTCCTCTTCTACTTTCATGTCTTTAAAAATAAAATCTAGATTCCACTATGAGACAAAATACGCAATGTTTATCTTTCTGAGTCTGGCTTATTCTGGTTAATGTGATGACCTCTAGCTCTATCCATTTTCCTGCGGATGGCATATTTTTGTTCTATATGGCTGAGCAAAGCTCCACATTGTCTTTATTCATAGAATAGCCATTGTGAGAAGAAAACAAAACCTCCCCAGGCACTTCTGACGCAGCCACTCCACAGGACTAGTCTAGATTCCGTGCTGTGGAGAATGTAGGAGAGGCTGGCCTTTGTCAAAGCCTTGCCGTCCCTAATGGTCCTGGGGTTTACCAGGCTGCACCATCTAGTATCGACACCTGTTAGATCAAACCATGCTCCTGGCAGCTTTGAAGGTTAGAGCAGACAGACCTATGTAGAAGAAAAGGAAGTCCAGCCACTCCCTTTATCTCACAGCTGTTAGATAAAGACTCGGTTCTACCCAGGAATAGGTTCCTTGGCATGTAGTTTGTGCCAGACTGTCACATGATGCAGAATTTTGCTCTGGCCCAGGACAACCAATAGAAATCAGAAAACCCCCTTTGTTCAGAGGATTTCTTTGAAGGCCGTGTTTCTCCTCCAGACCCTCCCTCCTGCCATCCATGGCGACAATCTCTTACTTTAAGGTCTCTTTGATAGTAAAGGCCTGCTTGGGGTTTTGAAGGCAAACCACCCATTCTCCTTTCAATCTCCCATCACTTTGTTTCTGATCTTATACTCTATCCCTCCCAACTGCTCTTCCACTTTAAGACCTAAGCATAGACCTCCTCCTCTGTGCTCAAGGCCCTCCATCTCCTCACAAAGCTCGTTCTAAAGGGTGATCAGTCGCAGCTCCCTTCTCCACAAGCCAACCTGCCACTCTGACCTATATATAACTTATAACAATACCCATATCTGTTTTGGGAGGAATGTGTTTATTTTTACTGAGTTATGAAATTGAATTTTTAAAACATAACATTATAAATAAGACTCCAACAGCTTAGGAAATAAGATCAACAACTGACAAACAGGACCTCAAGAAATGAAAAATCTTCTGTTCGGCAAAGGATGCTGTCAACAGAAGAGGTAGCTTATGGGATGGAGAAAATGCTTGCCAGCTTTGCAATGAACAGAGGATTAAAATCTAGAATATACGGAGGACTGAAAAAAGTAAGCAGCATGGAAAAAAAACAATTAAAAACAGTCTTCAAAGGCTAGCAAGCTGGCTCGGTAGGTGATGGCTTTTGCAAAACCAATCCTGATGAACTGAGTTCTAGCCCTGGAAGCCACATGGGGGAATGAGAGAACCAAGTTCTGCAAGCTGTCCTATGACCTTCATATGTGTGCCACAACGAACACATTCCCCCCCATAATAAATAAATTTCAAAATGTTAAAATGACCTATGATGGGACTAACCAAAGAGGTCTCAAAAGAAGAAATACAGTGGCTAATAAATACTTTAGAAGCCATTTCACATTCTCAATCATCAGGGAAATATAAATTAAAACTACTCTGAGATTCTATCTTACCCCCACTGAATGACTAATATCAAGAAACAAAAGAACAAGTTCCTGATGAAGGAGATAAGGACAGGGGAGTATAAACCATACAGCAACAGTGGAAATCAGTATATAGAATTCTCAAAAGTTTAAAACAGAGCTCCGACATGACCCACTCACTCCTGGGCATTTACCCCAGACATTCCACACACCCACATTCATTGCTGCTATATTTGTAACAGCTAGGAAATGCAATCAGTCTAGATGTGTATAAACTGGTGAATGGATAGTAAAAATGTGATACACAGTAGAATTCTATTAAGCACTAGAGAAGGATAAAAGTACGGGGCTGCAGAGATGGCTGAGCAGTTAAGAGCATATATCACTCTTGTAGGAGACCTGAGTTCAGTTCCCAGCACCTACATTAGGTGGCTCACATCCACCTGTAACTACAGCTCCAGGGGAGCCAGCGCTCTCTTCTGGTCTCTGTGGATGCCTGCATATATATATGTGCGTAGACACACATATACACATAATTAAAAATAAAATTAAGTCTCAATTTTCAGTAAAATGGTTGGAACTGGAAAATATTATACTTAGGTAACCTAGACCTACAAAGAGAAACATAGTATGTTCTCTCTTAAATGTGGATCCTAGCCTTGAACCTTTTAGATTTCTGTGTTTAAGTTGAAGTGACTGCTTATAGAGGCCAGTGAGCAAGAATGAGGCTGTGGATTATGGTGGAGTGAGAGTAGGAGAAGAGGTCCTTGGTGAAGGGAGAACCCGACGCATTGGTTTGAGACCAGAGGGGGCTGGAAAGGTTTGAACGGGGATGGGACAGGGATAGGGGAAAGGTTGGGCATGGGAAGAAGTACAACTGAAACTAAGGATGTCTGTAAACCAACGGCTACCTACTACTGTATATACTAACTGAGACAGTAAATTTTTTAAAGAAAGAGTTTGAGTACTCTATGTAAGTTGATAATGCTGTTCTAAGAAGCTGTATGCCTTTAAGGGAAAACCCTAGTTCCAGAAGTGGGATACCTTCTGAAGAGGCTCCCCAGACAACAAGGCTATTTTCATTATTCTTAGATGCTTGCCAAAGCTAGATGGCTGAAGACCCTATTTCTGGATACTGTATATGCTTTGGATACACTACAAACTTTGGACACAGGAAAATCAAGCTGGAAGTGAGCTAGAAGCTTCTTCCCCTGCTAGCTGGCTATCACAGCACTGGAAGGTATCATGTAGGCTACTGTGGAAAGAAAGTTATCAGTGGACCCTGCATGTTACAATATGCAGGCTCAGTATGCCCACTGGCGCAGTAGTGGCAAGACTGTTTAGGGGTAACCAGTTGTTTTCTGATTGAATCTGAGGCCTGATCCATAGGAGAAAATTCAAACTACCTCCTAAACATGCATGTTTCTACTCATAAAGTATTGGGTCTGAGAAGCTCTTTTGCTGAGGGCAACAGTTAGTGCATAGACTTACAGCCACCCAAAGAACTGAGAATAAGTGACTGCCGAATGCTCAGCTCTAAATGGGACCTCTATCTTCCCCTCCAGTCCAGGGAACATTACTGAAGAGGCAGAGTGTGATAGCTGGAAGAAGGTGAGCTATGAAATTCTGTCCCCTGGATATGACATAGCCATTGCAATCATCAACACACAATAGCTGTGATTAACTGCACACAGGAACATTTATACACACACACACAAGCACATGCACACACATGCACATGCACATATGGTCACACAATGCACATGTACACGCACATCAACATACATGCACACACTCATGCATGTGCGTGCACAAACACAGACAGGAGGTTGACTAGTTGGGAAGAAGAAAGTCAACATGAGTAGAAGAAGAATAAGAGGGTAATGGGGGTGGAGGTAAATAAATAAGAGGGTAATGGGGGTGGAGGTAAATATGACCAAATATGTTCTACTGCCATGTCATCAAATTCCTACCCAAAAGTATGTGTCATCATGTTATTATTAAAGCATCCCTAAAAGGACTGCTCTATGAAGAAGGAAGACTTGGGTAACTTTATGGACACAGGTGAAGAATGAAACTGTCATGTGAGTAGGTGGGAAGTTGAGGATGGCCACACCTGGACATCCCAACTGGAGGAATGCAGACTAGTCTGATGTATCACCGTTCCATCACATTTCTCCAGTGCTGGCTTAGTCATGTGGCTTCACTGTTCACTGCCAGGGATCTTTCCAGCAAGCGTCATGTAATAAAGGGCCAGGCAATCTGCGCTGAGACCTACCTCACTTTGCTGGCTGTGTGACTTTGAATAAATCACTCTTCCTCTCTAGGTCTCACTTTTCCCATCAGTGAGGAGGACCCTGGATGTCCTATTAAACCACTCCCGGATCTAACTCTCTAGGAAACATGAGCCCACTTCCTGCCTTTGCAAGGCCGCTCTAGTGGCTACAGTGGACCAGGGACCTTCAGTTCTTATCCTGAAGATGAGTTTCTGCTTCTTGAGGGCTGAGGTGCGGCACACACAAGTGCTTTGGCTGTGCTGTTTTGGAGAACATCCTTTTTTCAAAGGTGAGTGTAAGGAGCAAAAATCTTGGGTGGTACTACTGTAGTGTATCTTACTACAGTGACTTATGGCTATTGACTGCCTGTAATAACAGAGAAAGCAGGGTCTTTTATAAGGCTTTGCTGAGTGCCTGTTAGTTAGCAAGCTTTATGCTTTCTCAAATTAACTCCTAACCCCTACATTGGAAGGCTCTGGCAATTTTGTGTGCTACAGTCTTGCTTTCCTCATTAAGTCAAACAGACAAGTGGTGGAAACTAGCAAGCGTGCCTTGAGCTGCCCAGACGGATGAGGCAGGGTAGCTGTGAGAGGAGGGTTAAAGGTCCACTTCCAGGCTTATGTTTCAGGGTCTTCTCCATGAACCATACCCAGCATCCAGTCAAGGTCTTCGGTTCACTACGTTACAGTAGAAGAGATCGGATCTCAACTGCTTCCTGCCTCTTAAATCTGCACACTTCACACTTGCGACGCATCTCACAGGCCACAGTAGTCACCTGGTCTCTGTGCCAGCTGTTCTTCACGCTAATCGCTAAATGCTCATGGCTGCTCTGCGTGCTAAGCAGTCCTTTTTCTAACATTGCCATGCTGTTGATGAAGCCACATCTTTTGGAAAGGAAATCTGGAGACACTAGTCCATTTTTCTGAGACCCCCCCCAAACCATTAGGAATGGGGTGATGATGGAAGCATAAGCCTCTCCTGGTATTGGCCTCTCTCCTGCTGCTACCCCTTAGTTGGACTGGTGAACGTGTAACACCTTCAGACTGACACAGAACAGTTAGACACAGGTGGGTCGGCCCTCATGTTGGTCTGTCCTACAATCTTGTGTTCGGCGTTGACTATCCAGTCCCTTGCACAGTACATATTTAAGGAACTGGAAGATGGCCATCCAACCGGGAGCCTGGCCATGAAGGCAAGAAGGATACTGGGATTCCGTGGAGGTGTTTGCACCTCCTCCCCCCCACCAGCGTTGCCACTGAATAGAAGTCACGAGAACCACAACATTGGCTCTGAAACCCGGAGAGGGAACAGCCGCTCTGCAAGTAGGAATCAAAAGATTGTGGCATGTGTTCAGTAAGGGGCGTGGGTGGCAAAAAGAGTGACTTTTTTTTTGAGGAAGAAATAAGATAATAAAGCTTACAGGGAAGTTGTCCCTTTCCTATAGTATTAATTGAATTATCTAAAGAAAACTCTACTTACTAGGGACCAGTCATTCTAAGGAGATAGTAACATCACTCTTGATGTTTCCCAGGAAAGAGCACCATATTATGGGAGAGAAACCAACTGCAGATGCCAAAAGGTGGGGAGATGCTCCCAGCCCTTGCTTTCCAGCAGGCCTCTCTGATGGAAACCTATACGCATGCAAGCCCTTTGGAGAGGCTGCTCTGAAGATTACAGCCACCCCAGTGACTGCCAGATCAATGAGCAACGCTTTAGATATCATGTGCTTGAAGGGAAGTTATTGGTAATCTTTTTGGAAGTCAGTTTCCAGAAATCAGAAGGAACAGTGTAAGGACATAGGAGTTTTGTTTCCAGAACATTTATAGATAAATTTAAAGCTTCCAAGCAAAAGCAAATTAGAAAATGACTCCTTAGAGTTGTCTGATTATATTCACAGGGACACAAACACCTCAAATCTGTGAGGTTTTGCTTGCTCCATGTTTGCCACTGAAATGAATATTAGACCAACTGCATCTCAACAGCTTGAAAAATGCACCAGGCTTGTTTCTGCATTCAAGACAAACAGTGTCTCTTTTGTTTTGCATTTAAAATAGGAACGGTACATCAATAACCCCAGTCTAACCTCACTCAGCATCTGCAGAGGGACCAGGGTGGGGGAAGCCAGCATAATTGAGTATGTGACATCAGCTCCCAATAAAGGACAAGGGCAAAATATGGCTTCACCCTTGAGAGGAGTTTGTAGGAGAACGGTGTTGTGGAGGATGATGCAGTGTTTGGATGGATGCTGTAACTTCATGATGCAGGCCAACAATACAAAGGATAGACTTGATGCCATGGTAACAGCAGAGGGGCCGAGGGCATGTCACCTGCATGGATTTGGGCTACATAGCATCTCTATTTCTGCTGCGGAGAAGAAAAGTAGGTTGAGATTCTTTCCCAGCTTGTGGAAGTGAGCCCAGGGAGGGGAAAGGACCTGCTTAGAGTCACCCAGCCTGTTGTGGGGGAGGGCGTGGTTTGGTAGGGGACTCTGAACCAAAGCCCTAGCTCCTGGGAATGGTTGCCTTGCTTGAGGTATGATTTCCATTATTTTCCTACCAAAGCTCAGTTTTCCCCCAATTTCTAACATCCTTGATGAAATATGCTGAAGTAGGATAGAGACTTAAAAGTCTTAGGCTTCACACCAGCAGCTGTAGCCCTTGCGAGGCCAAGATGGGAGGATCTTAGTTCAAGACCAGTCTGGTGGGCTACATAGAGAGATCCTGTCAAAGCAAACAAACACACATACCTACCTACATACACATATACATTTAGAGGTTTAGACTATGGCCTTAGAATCAGACAGGACTAGGTTTATCTCCTGTGTGAGTTCAGAAAAGATTTAACTTCCCTGACTTTGATAACTTTACCATTGAAACAGAAATGGTAGCATGTATCTTGTATAAAATATGATATCATATTTGCTTTGGATGGTTTCATCCAAAAAGACTAAATGGAAGATGAGACTGTAACCAAAGTGAAGGCAATTTGGGGTCTGTGCGCTATTGGAATACTAACTTTGTATCTTATATGAAGCTCCTTCTTGCTACTCCAGTTGAGGCTTAGAAAGAGAAAAACATAGTAGAAAAGATTGGTGGGGAAAACCATTGCATTTTTTTGAACCCAAAGATAGGAAGGGGAATTTGATATGATTTGTAGATATCCAACAGAAGCTCTTGGGTTGGAGAGCTTATCCTTAGTATGGCAATGTTGGGAGTTGGTGTGAAACCTTTAAGGAATGGGGTCTAGAAGGAGGTCTATGGGTCACTGGGGGGGGTTCCCATCAGAAGAGGTGAATGTAGTTCTTGGAAAAACATAGTTAGTCCCATGAGAGGTAGTTACAGAGCTTGGCCCCTCCCCACTCACTGGCTCCCTAATTCAGCATCACTTCGCAGAAGTGATGTTCGATCTGTTGTTTTTCCCATTGCAGTGATCCAGTTGCAAAAACCCAAAAAGGAAGGAATTCACATTGGCTCACAATTTCAGAAGGTTCAGTTCATGGTCATGTGGCCTCATGTACTTGAGTAGAACAGCACAGTAGCAGGAACATGTAATAGGAGACAGCTGGTGAACTCATGACTGATAAAGAAGCAGAGAGAAAGAGGTATATAGAAAGCGGCCAGAGCAAGATGTAGCCCCAGGTCTCCAGTGAGTTACTTCCTCCAACGAGTGAGTGGTTGGTAGAGCCTTTGGAGTATCCTTCTAGAAAAGTTGGCTTGGATTCTGGCCCTGCTTGGGTGGTTTATACACAGAGTCTGGATTCCTTGCTGCTTGCAAGGCTTCTGTGGGATCAAGTGAAACAAGGGAGGCCAAGGTACATTGTGGAATACTGAGGCTGTCTGTTCCTGGTCTTATGACTTTGTCTTTCTATACACACTGGGTGTTAATTCACTAAGGAGCTAGTGAATGGCACAGAAGAGTTTCAGAGTGATTTGCATATGGAGAAATGGGAAAATGCTTATTTATTTATTTATTTATTTATTTTTTTCTATTTTTTTTTTATTTTTTATTATTTTTTTTTCCATACATTGTTTTGAAAATGCTTATTTATTTACAAACTTTAGGAGTTCAAGAGCAGTGATGTCTTCGTCTTCATTTCTCAGCTGTTTCTGTCTCTGGACCCCTCCCTCAAACAGGTCCACCATGGCTGGCAGCCTTGGGAATGTGTTATACGAGGCTGGTGCCTAATTCAAGCAAAAATCCAATGATAGAATCCTTATTGAATCAGTCATGGTCACATGTCTTATTTGAATCCATTCCTGTGTCCAGAATAATGGGACATATTATTTGATTAGAGGTGGGTGATGGCTGTCTCCTGGGCTTGAGGATCACTTGTTTCTATATTAGAACATCACATATACTGAGCAGTATGTGTGTGTGTGTGTGTGTGCAATTAATTTCTTAAACATTAAATATCTGTCTAATTTTGTTTTGTTTTGTTTTTTTGAGACAGGGTTTCTCTGTGTAGCCCTGGCTATCCTAGAACTTGCTCTGCAGACCAGGCTGGTTTCGAACTCAGAGATCTGCTTGCCTCTGCCTCCTGAGTATTGGGATTAAATGCATGTACCACCAGTACCTGGCTTAAATTTTTAGTAAGCTAAAATTCTCCAAAGAAAACTAACCTTATTGACTAGATAATCAAGCAGAAGACAGACAACCAGCATCTGCTAAGAGTCCCCTCACAGGTTGGCTTCCACTCCAATGGGACCAGCTTGACTTTCTTTCTATGGCTCTTTGATCATGGATTCATTGAGCCTTCTTCTTCTGACAGGCTCTTGGATAAGGACAGGGACGGTTGCTATTGTATTGCCTGTCACTCCCAGAGTCTAGAACATCCATGGATGATCTTGTACAACTGACCAAGGGGACTTTAAAGGGAAGCATTGAAGGTACAGCTTCTTGTTCTTTGCAGGAAAATCCAAGAGGAAGGAAAATTTGAAGCCTTGTTTGTTATCAGAAAGAATTTTAGAACATGAAGATGTGCAAAACTCTCAGTTTATCCATCTTGTCAAAGCCAAGGAGGTGTGTTTAGAAGGGGGCACCCAAGGGTATCTGACCGGGCAACTCTTAGTCAAAGTGACTGGATGCAAGACCCATGGCATCAGCCACCTGGCAGACATGCTGCCAACCTAGGCTGAAGGAGCAGAGGGGATGAAATGAGGCGATTGGTCTTCTGATTCTACAGATCACAAAAGAACATGTCTCATTGATTGACCGTCTCCAATCTGTCTCCTTCTATCTACTGCCATGTCTTCCCTGGAGGACTTCAGGGAAGTCCTCATTAAGTTCTTCATACTGCCCTTACTCCTTGTCTCCCACATATCCCAACCCATTAGCAGCCAGAACAATCGCTCACGATGCCAATCACACACACCATAATCTGCCCTAATGAGTATTTTCTCACCAGCCTAGCATGATCATGACCTCGAAGTTCATGCCCAGGAAGTCCCTTACTCCATCTCTGGCATTATCTCCACATGGCTTCCCGAACCATTAATCTGCTCCAACCCCACCAGCTCTTGTGGCTATTTTCTTTTTTCAAATAAACCAGGTTTTCTCCTGCCTTTCTCTTGCATTTTCTGTTCTCTTTGTCCAGGGAAAGGGCAAAAAAAAAAAAAAACCCAAACAAACAAAAGAAAACATTTCTCCTCCTTTTTACTTCCCTCAAAATCAGGTAGGTGTACGTTTGAACTTCATCTCTGCAGACAAGGTTTCCTGGATCATTAGACATTGTTCATTTTATTTGATGATAGGGGAAGAAAAAAATTGGAAAGATTAACAATTCATTTGCGGCCCTAGAACCACAGTGCAGAAGATTGGAAATGAGGATGCAGCCACAGGGTCCCAGCTCAGAGCCTCTCCCGGAATGCATTTCCTAGAAATACAAACACCAGGTTCCCTCACCCTGGGAATGGCGAGAGGTGAGCGAGCATTACTCACACCTTTCTTCTTATCTGTCTCTCTCACTAGGGCAGACCCCCCACTCCAAGTCAAATTGGTAGGATGCTCTTTGTATTCTCTGTCTATCCATCTCGGTTTGATTATTATGTGACAAGCACCTGGCTCTTGAAAGATTACAGCTCAGCTTCAGGGAGCAAGAGGCAGAGCTTGGAGGAGCATCCTGAGTGCCAGCCAAACATCAAAACAGCCTCTGAGAGAGAGGCAGCTAGAGTTTCTCTCTCTTGGTTATAAAGCAGATGCAGTCACGCACTCTGAAGGTGGCATAGACACCGCACAGCCACCATTCTGTTTGAATGCATCCTTTCTCCATGGGGCACTAGCTGGCTTCCTCCTCGTCCTTAGAGCAAAGCAAAGGATAGTGACAGTAATCTGCCAGTCACATGGCAAGCCTGGATCAATCGCTGCACCAGAGCACTCTGGGAAGCCCTTCTTCCCCTTCTTTCCTCCTCTCCTGCCTGCTTCCTACCTTCTCCTATAGCAGCCCACCTGCCAGAGTTTCATTCTGTGTTGCATTCAAAAAGTATGATCAAAAGCAGCTTGGCAGAGGAAAGGGTTTATTTGGCTTATACTTCCTGGTCACACTTCGTCACCTGGTGGAGACAGAGCAGGAACTCAAGGCAGGAACCTGGAGGCAGGAGCCATGGAGGAATTGCTTGATGGTTTGTACTCTGGCTCACTTTCAGGATCAATTACATACATACATATATAATATATATATATATATACTTTTTTGAGGATTTCATACATGCGTACATGTCTATATCCCTTCTTTCTAATTCTTCCCATACTCCTAATTTTTGGTCTTCTTAAAAGATTATTATTATTATGTGTATGTGCACAGCACACACACATATGTATAAAAATAATACACACACACACACACACACACACATAGTCTACTGAGTTCCTTTGGTGTTGCTTGTACGTACATGTGTCTAGGGCTGACACTTGGAATTAGACAACCTGTATGGGAATTCGTCATGGAAAGAAACTGATTTTCCATCTCCTAGCAGGGACTGACCACCTGTACCTAGGTCTTCATCTAGGGGTGAGATCACATGGGATTTCTGCTGTCCACGTTGGCATATCAACGGATGTCATTATTCCAGGCTTGCTCAGGCAACCATATTGTTAAGATTTCATGGGCATGTTCCTTGTTATGCCTAGGGGGACCTATATAACAGAAAGGCATGCCGGGCCTCTGGCTATTACAGTCTTTCCACCCGAGCTTCCATGAATTTCCCTGGGGTTTAGGTTTAGGAATTGTTTTTCAGATGCATCAGTAGGTTCCTTATTCTCTTCATTTTGACCAGTTGTGGAACTCTGAAATAGTCTCCATCTGTTGCAAAAGTGAGCTCCTTTGATAAGGAGTGAGAGTCACACTTATCTATAGGTTTGAAGACAAGTATTTAGAATACAGCCAAGAAGGTATATGGTTTAGGAAAGTGGGAGTGGCATGTTCTCCTTTCATGTCCAGTAGTGCTCCAGCTATGGGCCATTGGCTTGGTTGACTGTGTGAGGTATGAATTTCCTCCTATTGAGTGGGACCTGAGTTCAATTAAACAGCTGTTGGTTGCCCCAAAGCATTACTGCTGTACCATTGTGCATATTTTGCCAGTCCAAGCATTGTTATAGTTCATAGGCTTTACAAATGGGGAGGCTTCACAATGGCTCCCAGGCCAGTTCCAGCTAGATTCCTCCAAGGCTTATGTCCCAAAGTGTGTGGCATCTTTACTGACAACACTTTACCTTCAAGTTCTGGGTGGCAACCAAGAGCACTGGTGATAGCTTGTATTATTTTGGAGAATTCTTATATTTCTCTGACCAAAAACTAGACAGAAGGTTTTCCTTGCTAGGCACTAGGGCTTTTGTTAGCTATTGCATGACTCTTGGGCGGCGATGTGTGTGTATGTGTGTGTGTGTGTGATCACTTCACGTAGTATAGCTCCATTAAAATATACATGTACAAGGACACATACATAAATGCACATATACATACACGTACACACATATGTACAAAGTAAGTGTATAAAACAATATGCTCCCTTACAGCTTTTTGAAAAATTCTTAGTGTTACTTGTCTCCTGTTCTCTTTTACCCTGTATTACCCTTCTTTCCTCATCCTCTTAGCCAGCTTTCTTATACAACCCAGGACCACCTGCCTAGGGATGGTAACACCCACAGTGGGCCGGACCCTCTTTTATTACGTAATAACAAGACAACCCCTCACAGATCAACTGGATAGACTGACCTGATCTTGTCAATTACTTAACTGAGACCCTTTTTCACGTGACTCTAATCTGTGTGAAGTTGACAGCTAATGCTGACTGGGATGCCAGCTAAATCCCTCCTACGTTAACCAGGTGGCCAGTGTGAAGAACTTGACTATGGCTTCTCACCTATCTGTGCACTCACGCTTCTGTCCCTCTGGCCCCATCATGTACTACACACGCTTCACCACTCCACAGTGCTGGAGGCTGGCAGGGAACACCAGGCCTTGCACATACAGCTGTAAATGAATTGGCAAAGCTGTTGGGATCTGTGGGAGAATGCACAAATAACAGGCAACATCTTGCCCTGGAGAGCTAAGGAGTTTACCTGCTGTACTGGCTGGTTTTGTGGGTCAGCCTGACACAAGCTAGATCATCATTGGAAGGAGCCTCGGTTGAGGAAGTGCTCCCCTTGAGATTCAGCTGTAAGACATTTTCTTAATTAGTGATCAGTAGGGAAGAGCCCAGCCCAAGGTGGGTGGTGCTGTCCCTAGGCTGGTGGTCCGGGTTTTATAAGAAGGTGGGCTGAGCAAGCCATGAGGAACAAGCCAGTAAGCATCTCCCCTCCATGGCATCTGCATCAGCTCCTGCCTCCAGGATCCTGTCCTGTTTGAGTTCCTGTCCTTACTTCCTTCAGTGATGAACAGCAATATGGAAGTATAAGCTGAGTAAACTCTGTCTTCCCTAACTTGCTTTTTGGTAATGGCGTTTCATTGCAACAATAGAAACCCTAACTAAGACACCTGCTTTGATGTTTGACTCAGAGCAAGCGAGGAGCAGGAGTTTTGCTTGTGTTTCATCCATAGCTGTGTTCCCTTCCACATCCCTATCATGAACCACTCATCTAAAATCTCACTTAGCAGCTAGAAATGATGGAATTGTTCAATATCATAGATTCGGAGGGCAATGACCACAGCAATCATCCTGCATGACTGCGCTCATTGCTGTCCTCAGTTAGCTGAAGAATAAACAGGGCTGCCAAGCACAGGAGAGGCAAGATCAGTGCTTCTGAAAAGGCATCTCCAATATTGCTGTGGCCGGGCCTGGCCCGTCTGACTGCCCTGGGTGGCCTTGAGGACCATAGACCATGAAGTATACCTAATACATCTGATGCCATGGATTAGCTCTCCCATTCACCCATATCTCTCTGCCCATCCTCTTAGTCCCTGTCTCATTTATTCTCTCTTTCTTTCTTATTCCTGAAGGGTCTGATATAAGACTTCCAGTGTGGTAGGCTCTGGTGGTGAGCAAAAACCAGAATTTCTGCATGTTATTATAGGGAATGCTTGTGGGTAGAAGACACAATGTATCCATCTCTTCTCTACTAAAAACCGAATGTCACACTCTTGCTGCCTTTGATATATTCCCATGACATTTAGGATAATCTCCAAATTATACTCCCAGCTCAATACCCCACTCTTAGCTTGCCCTTTATGACCTGGATATTTGTAGCCCCTTCTTGTCACAGCCTTGTATTTGTGGTTTCCTCCTAGAATGGTCTTTTCTGCCTGTTGTAACCTGGCTGATCTTTACACATTCTTTGGGTTCCAGATGCATGTAATTTCTTCAGGGACAACCTTCACTGACTTCATTAACCAGATGACGTGGCCTGTTCTTTACAATTCTGCATCATATGTAAAATGTGCTCATTTTAACTGTTCCTTGCTCCTCCAACTAGACCCCAAGCTCTCAACAAGCCTGTTCTGGCCACTTCTGCATCTCAGCACAACGCGTGGCACACGGAAAGCACTCAACATGGGTTTGTTGTATGAATGAGTGATATGAATGGGTCATTCAATAAAGGGATCAGTCCTGTTCCTGGATGTCTGGCACCACCTGCTTCAGGTGCCATTTCTCTACTGCTCTCTGGGCACATTATCAGCCAATTCCATTTCTACACACACACACACACACACACACACACACACACACACACACACACACACACACCCCGCTCCTTACTTTGTAGGTCTATTCAAACTCCAAGACACTGACTTGTTCCCCTTTATTATCCGTTCCTTGTTGGGTAAGACTCATCCTTCTTGAATGGCAAGAACAACATTTTCCCTCTACAAATTTATTTTAATTTTGAGGTTATAATATAATTGCATTTCTCCCTTCCCTTTCCTTTTCCAAACCCTCCTGTATACACCTGCCTGCTATCTGCTCTCTTTCAAATTCATGTCCTCTTCTTTCATTATTACTGCGTGTATACATGTATATATTTATACATATATTCCTAAATATAAACCGTTTGACCCATATAATATCACTTGCATGTATGTATGTTTTCAGGACTGACCATTTGGCACTGAGCAACCAATTGCTGTGCTTTTCCCCGGGGAGGACCCCTCTCCCGCTCCCAGCTTTCCTCGCTGCCTGTAGTTCCTGTGTCCAGTTGAGCACAGCTCTTAATCGTTTTATTCTTCTTTTGAAAATATTCTGTTCAGGTGCCAAGGCCATTTTTGAATGGGTCATTTGTATTTTTGATTCTTTGTTTTTTTGAGTTCTTTATATGTTCTAGATATTTATCCTGTGTTAGATGCAGAGCAGGTAAAGATTTTCTTCCACTCTGTGGACTTCCTCTTTTCCTGGTTGATTGCGTCTTTAGTTGTGCAGAAGCTTTTTAGTTTTATGAAGCCCACTTGCCAATTGTTGGTCTTGATTCTTGGACACATAGAGAAAGGCCTTTCCTATATCTAGGTCGTGTAGGGTTTTCTTCCAGAAGTTTCAGGTTTCAAATTTATGTCTTTGGTCCATTTGGAGTCAGCTTTTGTTCAAGGTGATGCATACAGATCGTAACATCTTTCTGCATGTGGAGATCCAGTTTTTTCCACACCTTTTGTCGAAGATGCTTTCTTTTCCCTAGATTATGTTTTTGACATCTTTGTAAAATGTCAGATGGCTGAAGTTGCATTTACTCATGCTTTGATCTTCAGTTTGTTCTCTATGATCTATATTGATCTCTGTGACTGTTTTTGTGCTAGTGCCACTTTCTTTGTCTTATTTGGTATGGCTCTGCAACAAATATTAAGATCTGGAATGGCAGTCCCCACACCATTTTTTTCCAGGATTGTTTTGGCTAGCTAAGGTCTTTTGTGACTACATATGAATTTTAGGATTTTTTTTTCTATTTCTGTAAAGACTAAGGTAGGGATTTTGATTGGGACTGCACTGAATCTGTAAGCAGCTTCTGGTAAAATGGTCATTTTCACAATGTTAGTTCTACCAACTCATACGCATGGGATGTCTGTCCATAGTCTAGTGTCTTTCTCTATCTCTTTCTGTCAGAGATTAAAGTTTTCACTGTAGAGGCCCTTCACTTCCTTGGGTAGATTTATTCCTAGGTGTTTTATTCTCTTTGAGGATATTGTGAATGGGAGTGTGTCCTTGATCTCTTCTCTGTGTGTTTGCTGGTGGTGTGTAGAAAATCTAGTGATTTGTGCAAGCTGTTTCTGTTTCCTGCCACATTGCTGCTGCATTTGTTCATCATTTCTAGAGGTTTTCTGGGAGGATTTTTGGGATCTATTATGTATACTTTTATGTCCTCTGTAAATAGGTGAACTCCTTTTCCTATTTATCTTTTTAATGTCCTTGTCTTATTGCTCCAGCTGGTGTTTTGAGCACAATGTTGAAAAGGAGTGGGGACAGAGGAGGGCCCTGTTTCATTCCTGACTTCCGTGGTTTGCTTCAAGCTTTTCTACATTTACGATGATGTTGACTGTGGGTTTCTCATATACATCTTTTATTGTGTTGCGGTGTGTTCCCTCTAGCCCAGCATTCTCTAGGACTTTATCATTAAGGCATATTGGATTTGTGTCAAAGTCTTTTCCTCATCTATTGAGATGATCATGTGATTTTTGTCTTTAAGTTCATTTACATAGTTTATTACATTTTTAAGCTTAAGTTCATTTATATAGTTTATTACATTTTTTAAACTTGTCTATGTTGAGTCATCCCTACATTTCAGGGATAAAGCCAGCTTAGTCATAATCTTTTTGATGAACGTCTGTATTCTGTTTGCAAGTATTTTATTGAGAATTTTCGAGTTTATGTTCGTCAGGAATACTGGCCTGTAGCTTTCTTTTTTTTTTTTTATTGTGTCTTTGCCTGGTTTTGATATTACAGAGGCACTGGCTTTGTGGAAGAAATTAGAAGCACGCCTTTTAAATAGTTCAAGAAATTGGTAGAATTCTGTTGTGAATCCCTCTGGTCTTGGACCTTCTTTTAGTTGGAAGCCCCCCCCCCCCTTTCAAACACTTCTTCGTCTGTTACGAGTCTGTTTAGGTTGTTGACTTTCTCTTGGTTTAATTTTGATGGTTTGGCTAAATCTAGATATTTTTCCGTCTCTTTTAGGATTATTATTAATGGATTGATGTTAATCTGTGTCTTTAAATCTAATGGTACATTGTTTCCCTGAAACTGAGTGTTCAAGAAATTTTGTGCAGATATGTTGAGAACAGTACTGTTGTCCTCGCTAACTGTTCCCTTGATTAGAATGAAATATCCCTCTTCATCTTGTCTGCTTAGTTTGAGTTCAAAGTCTATTTTGTCAGATTTTATGATAGCAATGTCTGCTTGTTTCCTGGTCTCATATGTTCATCCTTTTACTCAAAGATGATTCCTAAGTTTAAAGCTAAGATGCGTTTCTTGAAGACAATAGATTTTGTTTTTTTGTTTTTTTTTTTAATCAGCCTGTATCTTTTGATTAGAGAACTGAAATTGAGGCCATTGATATTTAAAATTATTGTTGAAATGTGTGTTAATAACAATTATTGTATTGTTGATTTTCACATTGCAGTTTGTGTTCTCAGCGGTACTTTATGTTTTAATAATTATGGCTCCGAAATTCTTTGTATAGTCTCCCTGTGTGCTGATTCTACTCTTCAGCCCAAAATGCTGCTTCCTGTGTTTTCTTTATGTTTGTTTCGTTGGATATACAATTTTTTTTTGGTCTTTCAAGACAGGGTTTCTCTGTGGCTTTGGAGTCTGTCCTGGAACTAGCTCTTGTAGACCAGGCTGGTCTCAAACTCAAAGAGATCCGCCTGCCTCTGCCTCCCAAGTGCTAGGATTAAAGGCGTGCGCCACCACCGCCTGGCTGGATATACAATTTTAAAGGCTCTTTGTGTCATGGATTTTTTTTCCTTTTCCTTCCCTTACAGCCGACAGTTTTGCTGGGTATATTTTTCGAGGTTGACCATCACAGTCTTTAGGTCTTGGAGTGCTTTGTTCCCAGAATCTTCTGACTTTCAAAGGTTCCACTGAGAAATCAACTATTGTTTTGGTGGGTTTTTCTTTACATATGACTTGTGCTTTTCTCTTGCAGTTTTCCATATGCTGTATTTGTTATGTATACTTAGTGTTTTAACAATGATATGCCATGGGGATTTTCTTTTCTGGTCTTGTCTATTTGGTGTTCTGTGTGCTGCTTTGTTTTCCTTTCTTTCCCTTCCTTCCTTCCTTCCTTCCTTCCTTCCTTTCTTCCTTCCTTCCTTCTCCTCCTCCTCTTCTCCTTTTTGTTTCTGTTTTTTTCAAGATAGTGTTTCTCTGTGTAGCCATGACTGTCCTGGAACTTGCTCTGTTGACCAGGTTGGCCTTAAATTTAGAGATTATCCTGCATCTGCCTCCCCAGAGCTGGGATTAAAAGGATATACCACCATGCTTCACTGTTCTGTGTGCTTTTTGTATCTACATGGGAATGTCTTCCCTTATTTTGATGATATTTTTTTCAATGATCTTGTTGAAGATCTGGTCTGTGTCATTGACTTGGGATTCTTCTCCTTCATCTTTGCCTATAATTCAATATGTGTGTATGCATGCATATGCATGTGTGTATTCATGTATGGAGACATACATGCATATAAATCGACGTGAAGACCAAAAGTCACATCCTGCTGGTACTATTTACCTTGGTTTTTGAGATAGTCTTTCATTGATCAGGAGATTATTAAATAGGCTAAACTGGCTAGCCAGTGAGCCCAAGGTTCGCCTGTCTTCACCTTTTCCAGTGTTGGAACTGCAAGTGAACACCACCATGCCCAAGTATTTGTTTTTTTTTTTAATAGTATAAATCATATAGTTTATTGTAGGGAGAGAGAAAGAGTGAGTAGGGAAGAAGAAGGAGATGGACATGAGGAAAACAACGACAATGACATTGGCCTAGTCTCAGTGTCAATGTCTAAAGGACTACGGAGATGGAATTCCTTCCTCCTTTGGACAATTTTAGCCCTTTTCTTTTAGAGCCTTCACTGCTTGGTGAGGCTCATTTTTTATTTACTTGACTCCTGGGGACTCCTCTGCTTTCCATAAGATCCAGTGACTCAATGGTAATCATATCTTAAAATGTCTTCATAAGATCTATGCTTGTGTTTAACCTTAGCTAGGTAATTTATTAAAGGAGCCACCGCAGCCTCTTTCCTTCATCTTTTATCCTCACACGGTTTCCTGTCTAGTTCTGCCGACCATGGCATTCCACTTGTAAGGATTCTTGCTATTATCTCAGTTCTTTTTTTTTATTATTTTTATTGAGCTCTACATTTTTCTCTGCTCCCCTCTCTGTCTCTCCCCTCCCCTCTTCAATCCTCCCCCAAGGTCCCCATGTTCTCAATTTACTCAGGAGATCTTGCCTTTTTATACTTTCTACTTCCCATGTAGATTAGATCTATGTAAGTCTCTCTAGTGTCCTCATTGTTGTCTAAATTCTCCGGGATTGTGGTTTTCTTTGCTTTATGTTTAAAAACCACCTATGAATGAGTACATGTGATAATTGTCTTACCTCACTCAAAATAATGTTTTCTAGCTCCATCATTTTCCTGCAAAATTCAAGATGTCATTATTTTTTTCTGCTGTGTAGTACTCCATTGTGTAAATGTACCACATTTTCCTTATCCATTCTTCAGTTGAGGGGCATTTACGTTGTTTCCAGTTTCTGGCTATGACAAACAAAGCTGCTATGAACATTGTCGAGCACATGTCCTTGTGGCACGATTGAGCATCCTTTGGATATATACCCAAAAGTGATATTACTAGGTCTTGAGGAAGGTTGTTTCCTAATTTTCTGAGAAATCTCCACACTGACATCCAAAGGGGCTGTACCAGCTTGCATTCCCACTAGCAATGCAGAAGTGTTCCCTTTTCCCCACAACCTCTCCAGCCTAAATTGTCATCAGTGTTTTTGATCTTGGATATTCTTACAGGTGTAAGATAGAATCTCAAAGTTGTTTTGATTTGAATTTCTCTGATGACTACAGATGTTGAACAATCCCTTAAGTGTCTTTCAGCCATTTTAGATTCCTCTGTTGAGAGTTCTCTGTTTAGGTCTGTACTCCATTTTTTAATTGGATTATGTGTTCTTTTGATGACCAATTTCTTGAGTTCTTTGTATATTTTGGGGATCAGACCTCTGTCTGATGTGGGGTTAGTGAAGATCTTTTCCCATTCTGTAGGCTGTCGTTTTGTTTTGTTGACCGTACCCTTTGCTTTACAGAAGCCTTTCAGGAGGTCCCATTTATTAATTGTTTCTCTCAGTGTCTGTGCTGCTGGGGTTATATTTAGGAAGTGGTCTCCAGTGCAATGCGTTCAAGTGTACTTCTGACTTTCTCTTCTATAACTTTCAGTGTGGCTGGCTCTATGTTGAGGTCTTTGATCCATTTGGACTTGAGTTTTGTGTATGGTGATAGATATGGGTCTATTTTCATTCTTCTACATGTTGATATCCAGTTATGCCAGCACCATTCGTTAAATATGCTTTCTTTTATCCATTTGATATTTTTTGCTTCTTTGTCAAAAATCAGGTGCTCATAGGTGTGTAGATTAATATACTGGGCTTCTATTTGGTTCCACATGGATTTGTTTTTAAACACCGGTTATGGCAATTAGCTCATGTCCTCACGCTTACACAGCACATGCTTTACTGACTGAGCCTGCTCCCTCGCTCCCAGGATTATCATTTCTCATTAGCCAACCCACTCATTTCTTCACTCAATTTCTCCAGAAGTTAATGCGTTTGGTATGGTTCAATGAGAAACCCAAAAGTGTACAGAGTAGGCAGTCAGAGTATATTGCAGCTTTGTTTGAATAGTAGTAATGGTAATCCCAAAATTCACAAGAAAAACCAGTTCCACTTTTTTGGTCGAATTTAAGCAAGCTTTTATTAAAAATTTAAATAGTTTTAAATACTGACTAAGATGGAATTTAGTCAGTACCATTGCCTGGAAACTTTCCAGGAAGTGGTCATATAAGTGGGAGCTTATATGGGCAAACCCCATAGGCCACCGTACTTTCCCATAAGGCTTTGATGTTCGTTTCCAAGAACTCCAACTCCCAGAATTCCAGGAAGTTACCTGGTCCTTGGGCAAGTGAGGATTATAGGGTGACTTTGGCCTAACAGTAATATATCATAAAATGAAGATTTTTTGAGTATTTGTGAAATTTTTGCAACATAATTTTACTACAGAAAATTAGGAAAAATCAATAGGCAATAATAGAAAGTAAAAACCACCTAGAGGACACTGAAAAGTTTTAATTATTTAAAAAAGTAATTTTTATTGTATTTTTTAGGATTTAGAGACTATTTTATTCAGATAATAGTCTAGAATATCTAGCGGGTGCTGCCCTGGTTATTCGGTAGTGGCACACACAGGTAGGATTTGGTGATGAGGTAGTGGCAGGAGGATCATAGTTCATGACACGCTGGGGCTGAAGAATCAGCTGTGATTAACAAGAGACCAGCATCACTGAGCTGAAATCTTCTGGAAAGTATTTCTCCATGATTAGGACAGTGAAGCTGTGGTCCCAAAGGCCAAGGCTGTGTCTCGAGCTGGTAATGTGTAAGAGCCACCCACGTGGTTCTGAGGAGACTCAATGCGAGACTGGGGACATCAAGAGAGCGATGAAGCGTCACGTGGCAGGATTGGAGGAGCTGAAGAGAATCTGGGAGGCCACTGGTGAAGGTTTAGGTTTAGTTGCAGGGAGATCCCAGCACCATGCATGGGTTACCTGCCAAGGACAGAAGCTAGTGTGGAGTGGCACTGGGGTGAGCCTAGGAGACAAGCTGCAGCGGCCAAGCTGGGGAAGTGGGATTGCTTGAGTGCCCTGGAGCCCAGATGGGGCATGGATCCCAGACAGCAGACATTGAGCTACTGAATTTGGGTTTAGACTGCTAGATTTTGGGTTTGCTTTGATCACATTGTTCCTGTTCCCCGTTCTTCCCTTTTAGAATAAGAATTATGTAACTTGTTTTTGATTTTACCGGAGCCTGCAGTTAAAAGACTGAACTTTTAAAGTTTTAAGTGTTTTTGACGACTGTGAATCTTTTTAAGCTGTACTCTATTCCATATTACAATATCAGCATGAGATCTTGAGGACAAACAAGGAAAGAGAGCTATAGTTAAACAGTGACATGTTTGTGTGTGACAATGAATGACAAAGGAAGGAGTTTCCATTGTCGACCTGACTTAGAGTTACCTAGGAAGAAAGAAACCTCGTTAAAGAATCCCTTCAGTCAGACAGGCCTGTGGCCAGGTCTGTGAGAGAGTGCCTTGATTAACTGATGGAAGAGTCCAGCGCACTATAGACAGCACCATTTTTAAGCTTGTGGGCCTAGGCTATGCAGGAAGGCTTGCTGAGTGACACAGAGCGAGCCAATGAGCAGCATTCCTCCACGGTTACTGCTTCAGCTCCTGTTTGACTTTCTTCTCGAGTTTGCTCGGTGATGGATTGTGATCTGAAAAGTCAAAGAGTCCCTTTCCTCCCAGTTTTGCTTCAGATCAAAGCCTTTCATCACTGCAACAGGAAGGGCAACTAAGAGAGGCCCAGGTGCTGGTCCGAGCCCTGCCGTGGTTTCACATACGTGGTCTCGTCTAAGACTCTAAGCATGAGGAGGGAGCTTGGCTCTTTCCAATGTTGTTTTAACAACGCAGTGACCTGAAGCCCAGGGAGATTCATGCATCTAAATGCTAAGAGATAGCAAGTGACAGGCTCTATTCCCAGCAGGGACAAGTCCATACTCATAGACGCCTTGGCTGTTCCCATGATTGTCCAGGACCCATTTGAATCCCAACTGGATTTTATAACTGCCTTCCCCCCCCCCCCCGGTCTGGAGTGGCCAGGCACAAGCGGGCTTCTCCTTTGCATTTCAGGCTATGATCTACATCATATACTGGAAGTGGTCTGTGGAAATGACGCCTAGATTTTTGGGAACACGCCTTTCTAGTCAGAGTTAAGAAAGTGCTTTGGTGAGTGTTGTTTTTAATCCCATTCCTGGGGTCACAGGCTGGGTGCTTAGCCTGGAGCCAAACTTACACCCCACACTATACATTAAAATTTAATGGGCCTTTCTTATTTACACCTAAATGAGGTTTTTAATGATTTAATTAGCAAAATATATCAGTTTGCTTCCTTAAACCTTGCCTCTTGGAGGTAAGATTTCTAGCCATTTCCAGTGTTTAATAAAAGATGAAAAACCTCACTTCTCTTTGGCTAAGGAGGTCTGTGATTGCCTCCTTCTGATTAGCACAGACATCAGGGTGCAAATGGAGAAGTCACAATCGGTGTTCCTAACTGGCCAATGTGGGTTCTGCTGCCCAAGGATATTTGTCCACAGGTCTCCATGTTTATCCTCCTCCAGAATGAAATGGCGAACATGCAAGTCAAACACAAAGCCACGCCTGACCAAGGGCCTGGACCTGGATTGGAAGATCTTAGGGAAGTCTAGGCAGGATTCTGCAGAGAACCTGGCTCCTGTCAGAGCTCCCTCTGCTCTGCTCCCCCCTTGGGTGTTCCACACCGTAACACTGGTGCTTTGTGCTTTAAATAATCGCGTGCGCCCCCCCCCACCCGGACGTAGCCAGAAACTTGAGAAAAATATATTTTCAATGACTTCAAGCTTTGCATCAGGATATTTTTCCTGTTACAACACTGCAGAAAATTTTAAATAGAAGCTATTTAGAAGAACTGCCCGCAGGTGTTTTATCTAATCAAATCGGAGTTTTCATTTGCATTTGTTATACTGTAACTTTGGTCTCTTCCACATGCTTAGCTAATTTATAAATATTTGCAGGAGTGGTGAAGACGGTGTTTCTATCTTTATGTAGCATGCTATTTGTTCTTTCATTTCACAAGTAACTTTCCTCCCTATTGTATACCCTCCCCTCCTTTTTTCATCTTCCTCTTTCCACCCCAAGGGAAACAATCAATGCTAACTGTCTGCTGTCGATATATCTACTTTTTCTGTGGTCTTTCTCCCTGCAATGGGCTCTTAATGACCTCATTTTCTCTACCTTGCTTCCCCCTCATTTAATACACTGTGGACAGTGAATGGAGAGGCAACTTAGTGCTCAATGTTTAGCATTTTTGTGTTTAAGTTGCCACTGACCTGGAGTCTCTTGGAAATGTTGGATGTAGGTACCATTCTGTAGGAATCTTCCAGGTGCATTGTCAACGATGTCAGCCCATCAGGTAATCAGTGCACAATTCTGATAATTCCCTCACCTGTCCTGACCTTCTCTGGTCCCTGAAGAAAGTGTTTCATTTAGCTTGGTCTCCTCAGAGCCTGAAGTGTGAATGTTTCCTAGGTGTAGGCACCTCTTTGGCTTCTGAAGCCCAAGAACAGGACATTCGGACTGGCTCCACCTCTTACCTGTTGTCCAGATGATCACAGACGCCCACAGAGGCCCGGGTGAAGGGGTCAGAGTGGGACCAAATGAAAAACCTAACATCTGGGCTCAGCTGGACCTGCATTGAAATCTCATACCCGACACTTTTAAACTCTGAGACTTTGGGAAAATGGCTTAAACTTCTTGAGATACCGTTTTCTTATCTGAGAAGCAGACATTTTGATACCTGGTATATTAGTTACATAGAGAATAATGTCAAGAGAACAATGTAACAATGTACACAGTGGGAGGCTTTCTTTGGGTTTGTGAATTCAGAGCTTTTAGTTCATCATGGTGGGCTGCTGTGGGAGGTCCTTCTGTCTGTGTGTTGCTTTTATTGGTTAATGAATAAAGAAACTGCTTTGAGCCTATGGCAGGGAAGAACAGAACTAGGCGGGAAAACTAAGCTGTATGCTGGGAGAAAGAAGGGCAGAGTTAGAGAGACGCCATGTAGCCTAGCTGGAGACAGATGCCGGAACTTTAGCAGGTAAGCCACAGCCATGTGGCCATACACAGATTACTAGAAATGGGTTAAATTAATATGTAAGAACTAGCCAATAAGAAGCTAGACCTAATGGGCCAAACAGTGATTTAATCAATACAGTTTCTGTGTGATTATTTCATGTCTAAGCTAGCTGAGTGGCCGGGAACCAACAAGCAATCTCCCTCCTGCAGTGGGTAGAGCAACTTGCCTCTTGATGGCTAGGAGGAAGAGGGGAGGAAGGGAGGGTAAAGAATATAAAAAAAACCAGTAAGACATAGCCTAGAAGGACATGTACCCAATAATCTACTTCCTCCAGCTAGCCCTCACTGCCTACTTTTCCCCACTTACCCCAAATAGTGTCATATTATGTCTCTGTCAGTGGATTAATCCACGTGAAGTCAGATACTTCAAGATTCACTTCCCAAAAGCACGTGAGCAATAGCTGGGTGTGGTAGTGCACACCTTTAATTCAGGCACTCAGGAGCCTGAGGCAGGTGGATCTTTGAGTTCAAGGCCAGCCTGGTCTACAAATGGAGTTCCAGGACAGCCAGGACTACACAGAGAAACCCTGTCTCAAAAAACTAAAACCAAAAATCCAAACCAAACCAAAACAAAATAACCCCTCCCTGTGAGAGATGTTCTGTATCTAAGCCATAACCTATGGCAGGGGTATTGTAAGTGTTAAAGGAGATACAGTCTGCCCTTAATGAATTGCCATGGTTTTGAGAGGTAGCACTAGGGCCTTCACCAACTTTACTTTAGTAAATAAATCTATTTAAGTCCAAAAGACAATTGACTTAGATAAGCAAGTAAATACACAACAAATTAAGTGGTATAGCCTCATGAGCCTCGTGTACAGGTGGCATGTCAGTGACCATGAGTGGGACACCACACTTCTCTAAGCCATCTGCCATGCAATCAAGCAGTGCCTTCTGCAGAAAGGGTGTCAGGTCTCAGCTGTATGTAGGACTCATCTCTTCAGCTTCTCTGTGGGGCTTCCCACTCATCCCCACTCTACCTCACAGGTCTCTAGTGGCTTCTGTTTCCATGGCTGCAAAAGGATTGACTCTCTCTTTCTCCCCCACCCCTGTGTGTCTGTGTGCATGTGTGTGTGCATGCGTGCATGTGTGCGTGTGTGTGTGCGTGCGTGCGTGTGTGTGTGTGTGTGTGTGTGTGTGTGTGTGTGTGTGCGTTGAGCAAGACTCTAGCTCCTTGAGGGCAGACAGCAGGGTCCTTGTCAGTTGATGTATACAGGTGTCAGATGATGTATACAGGTCTTTCGGGGAAAAGTTGATGTCTGTTCTTGTTGTTATTGTTTGGTTGTTTGTTTGGTTGGTTGGTTGGCTGGTTTTTCGAGACAGGGTTTCTCTGTGTAGCTTTGGAGCCTGTCCTGGAACTCACACTGTAGACCAGGTTGACCTCGAACTCACAGAGATCTGCTTGCTACTGCCTCCTGAGTGCTGGGATTAAAGACGTGTACCACCACCACCCGGCCCAATGTCTGTGTTTTATGGACCTCTGCTAACATGCTAACATACTAACATGGGAATAACATGCTTTTGCTTTTCCTTCCACCACTATCCCATGGTCATGGCAGAAGTCGTTCTTGAATGACAGAATTCTTTTGACTGAGTTTTTCTCACAACCCTTCCTAAGGCTATAGCGTTATATTATTTGTATTTTTATAAATAAAGCTTGCCTGAAGGTCAGTGCAAAACAGCCACACTAGTCAGCCATACAGGCCAGGCAGTGGTTACACACACCTTTAGTCCCAGTAGCCACACCAGTTCGCTATAGAGGCTGGGTGGTGGTGGTGCTTACCTTTAATCCCAGCACTGGGATTATAAAGTGGGAGGAGAAAGGTCTCATGCTCGGTCTCATTCTGAGGATTCATGGAGGCAGGATCGCCATTTTGGTTTGAGGTAGAGGTAAGAGCCAGTGTCTGGCTGCTTTGCTTTCCTGATCTTCAGGTTGAACCTCAATATTTGTCTCTGGGTTTTTATTATTCATGCTACATAAGGCTGATTTTAATGGGTAGAGTTGACACATGCACCACTCCTTCTGGTCATCGCTGACTTCCAGCTGACAGGTCAAGAGTGTCGTCATTACAGCAGACATTGGGATCTGACTGAAATGTCCAGAACAGGGTACCCTGAAAGCATCTGTTCTTTTCAAATGGATACTATGTCTCCGGGACTGATATCAGTCCATAGCAGGAGGGCTGCTTGGGAAGGCAGCAGAGATTCCAGACGCCTCAGGCTTTCCTCCTTACTTCATGAAGCACCTCTCACCTATGTGAACACATTCTAGAGAGGTTTGTCTGTCTAGTTTTCAGGAACACTGTCCTCACTCAGCATGGCGTGAGCTAAGCGCTGCTTCAGCAAACCCCGCCAGACTGTTAATCTTGAGATCGCAAATGGAGAGGTGTGAAGCCCAAGAGCTGTAGTGACAGTTGTGAGGCAAGGTGACAATTTACTTACTCTGTTGGGGAGGAAGGGCTGGGTCTGACCTGGGCAGGGAGAAGTATGCATTACTGGGTACAAAGGCCCCAATTCGCACCGTTTTGCTTAGCTTCAGAAACCCTTAACAAGCACAGAGCCACACCTTGTCCTGGGCATGGCGGAACCAGTTACTCACTCTGTAGCACTGAGCATCTACTGTGGGCCAGTGAGCAGGCAAAACACAGGTGATTCCTCATGGGCAGAAGAGCTTTGTTGGCAAAATGCATTCTCCCTGTATAGGCAAACAATAAGAAAACATGAATGAACGTGGAACCAGGCACATGGGCTAGCTATGTTTTAATAAACTAGCAGGCTCAGTGATGTGTCACAACAGAAACTCAGAGTGCACTGTAGGCCTAGTGCTCAAAGGGGCATGCTGACTCAGACGCATAGGTCTTGCTGACACTGTGTGTGACACCTCCAAGAGGACATGTGCCCATGCTGGCCACAGCAGGGGAAGAGTGCACAGAGGGCCATGCACCTGTCTCCCAGCATTATCACTTAGAAGTGACAGATGTCACCTCCACACATGTCTATAACCAACAGAAGAATGAAGTTGTCCTTTGTAAGAAAATGGTGCAACTGAGATTATCATATTAAACGAATTAAGGCAATCTCAGACAAATAGGACTTCTGTCGCTGGGTTTTATGTTTTATACAGATATATAAATGAAAGTAGAAATGAAACTAAGGGAACAATGGAGACTAATTGAAAGGGGCAAGCAAGGGGAGGGCAGTAGGGTGTGGCTTTATATAACCCAATATGATAATGGTAATAGCAACAACAATAAAGTAAGTCTTAAGGCCCCCTTAACCATAGGAGGCAGGAAGTCTAGCTCCTGGGGTGGAAGAATCAGTGGGCAGCAGTGGGGAAGAGAACATGAAGAATGGAACAGAATTCTGAGATGGCTATAAGTTTGTTCTGCTGCCAAAATACAGTGGCGCAGGTGGGGAGTGTAAGCAGCAGGACCCACTTCCTAAGTTCTGGGGGGCTTACTGATCTGGGGGTGGGCTGTAGCACGATTAATAAAAACCCAGAGACAGACATTGGGGTTCAACCTGAAGGTCAGAGAAGCAAAACAGTCAGCCACTGGCTCTTATCTCGACTTCAGTCTGAAATGGCGATCCTGCCTCCAGGAATCTCAGAATGAGACTGTCTGAGAACTGTCTCCTCCCATTTTATATTCCTCTCTAGTGCTGGGATTAAAGGCATGCACCACTACTGCTTAGTTTCTATGGCAAACTAGTGTGGCTACTGGGATTAAAGGTGTGTGTCACCACTGCCTGGTCTGTAAGATTGATCAGCGTGGCTGTTTTGCTCTCTGAACTTCAGGCAAGCTTTATTTATTGAAATGCAAATGAAATATCACTACAGTGGGCCTCTTTCCTTGCCCGGCAGACCGCCATCTCTCTGTTTCCTTCACATGGGCGCACATCCGTGCTGTCCTTTTGCGTGTCCACATCCCCTCTCCTTGTGGAGACACAGCCAGCAGGTTCTAGCCTCCTAACAGCCTTGGCTCGACTCAGTTGCCTCTTCAAAAGCTCTATCCCCGAAAACCATTGTGTTTGAAACAAAGGGGCTTCGACACAGGGGTTCTGTGAGAACACGGTTCAGCCCCAGCTGAGTGTCAACCAGAAGTGGAGTGGAGCGGTTCAGAAGTGAGGTGTGAGAGGAGAGTGAGGGGGACTGGCTACGTGAGGAAGGGAATGCCGGAGTCAGACGCCCCTCAGAAGCCACGTGCCGCAGGCTTCTTCTCAGCCTTTTGCTATTGAGAGGTAGTGGGACCTTAAAGAGGTGGGACATGGAGGGAGAAAGGTCACAGGGTCATGCCCTGGAAGGTGTTCTTGGGATCTTTCCCTCTTCAGTTTTCTTCCCAGCTGCCAGGAAGTGAGCAGCTTCCTCTCCACAAGCACATTTATCAAGCGCCCAATGTCACTGTACATGTATGTGTGTAGTTATTCCTTGTGAAGATCCTGATGAAGTCATGTTTATTCTCTTTCGATACATTTTACATATGATAGATCTTAGGTACAGAAGCTGATCTGCTTTCCTAAGAATGCCCAGCTATTAATTGGTAGGGCTGGGGTTTGAGCCCACAATGTCAAACCCTGAACGCTCTCTGGCTATAATAAAGCTGCTGTCTTCGCTGGGGTTAAGAATGAGCTGGTGGCATACTGTCCTGTGTCCTTGTGCTTCAAAGTCTACACACAGTGAGTCTCATGAGCTGAGAGCTATTTGACACATGGAGGCCCTTGACGCAAGTGAGGCACAGTCCCCTTGCTTGGGTGAAGTCAGGGCTCACTAGGAACCAAAAGTTAGCATTTAAGGTCAGCTTCTCTCCTGTTTCATGGACTTCGGAGGCTTCAGGTTCTTTGCAAGGGCTTCTGAGCACGCCTGCCTCAGCCTAGGGAGGGATTAGTTCCCACCTGTACCTGTGCTTTCTGCTGCCTTACCTCGCTTTTGGACTGAGCATGCCTAGAATCATGGTTCAGGAAGGGAAGAGAGAGGAGGTTGATAGAAAAGTAGCAGAAACCTCTATGGGATCTGAGGAGCACCCCGCCCCCAGAAACAGGGGTGTAGCCTCAAGAACTTACTTAGGAAAAAAAAAGATGAGAGGCTGGAAAGAGGGCATACAGAGGCAATGGGGTTAAAAGGTGGTTCTAGTTACACATCTCGCATTTATTGGGCATTGGCAGTTTGCCCAGGAGATGCATTAGTTTCTAAGGCAGAGGATGGCTCTCCTCATGTGAGGCTTACGTTCTAGTGTGGAACCCCCACAGTGCCGCCTACAGCCCACTTAGGGAGGCCAGGGCGTGGGGGAGATGAGGTGGCTGCGTAGGGGCGTTCCTGTCAGCCTGAGTGCTTACTCAGTGGCAGACACCAAGCGGAACGTTTCACATACCTCACTTGGTTCCCAAAACAGCCCTGTAACGTACTTACTGTTGCCTCCCCCTTCTACGGATATGAAGACAGAGCCCAGGGCTACACGCCAGTGAGTATGTAAGCCAGCCTCATTTCCTTTGATGATAGTGGCCTGGGTGTCTTAGCAGGTCCATTGGCCTTACATCTTGATAGTCATTCTGGACTAATTCTGTTTTGTCTCTCATTCATCACTCAACCTTGAACGTGACACCCACCACCCACTCACTCTTTGCTGTAGAGTTGGCCTCTGAGTCAGTCTAAGTGCTATTTGCAGCTACGGGCAATTTGTAAGTTAATACAGTCCAAATCCAGGTTGAGGCTGGTCGGAGGGAAGTACCTATAGCAGCCCACTGTCAAGGACAAGGGCAGTTCAACCTCAATTGGTGGTTTCTTGTATGTTTTATATTTATTTGGACATTTCGTATATGGCATGCAGAGGACAACTTGCCAGAGTAGGCTCTCTCCTTCCACTGTGTGAGTGCTGGGGATTGAACTGAGGACACTGGACTTGGTGGCAAGCTCTTTTACCTTCTGAGCCATCTCGGCAGCCCAGTGAATGGTTCCAGTATGCACAAGACCAACTTAGGGTACAAGTCCAAAGTGACAAAGGTGCAGCGTAAAGGTGCATGGTGGATTGACAGTCATTACCGAATAATCATTATGGGGACTGTGTTTGAGATGGTCATTAGGGAAGAATTTGATTTTAATTTTATCATTTTTAAAACATCATTGGGAATAAAGATCTAGGTCTCATTAGTAAAGTTCCAGAAGGTCACTGAGATACAGGGCCATGGAGTAGAAAAGGACTGTGTCTAAACCCTGCCCAAAAGGCAGCTCCATAGCCCATCCCTAACCAGGCATCACCTAGGCCTGCTTGTTCACCTCTAGCACTGAAAAGCTTGTGCCTTGAGTTGTAGACTTCCTGTCTGTTATTTCCAGAATGCTATTGGGTATGAGCTGTAGAGCTCAGATTCCAGGTTCAAATTCAGGTCTCCCATTGGCTTGAAATCCTGTCTCCCATGTTTTGGGTGGAAGTCATTGTGATGCTTGCTTCTCAAGTCCTTGTTGGTGTTCAGGAAGAAAACTTCCACAGTCCTGCTGTTCTGCCTCCTATAGGGCACTGTGTCACAGAGCCTTTTCTGAGAATGCCACCAGTTCCCTTGCCCATCCCCAGCCAGAGCAGCCTCAGTTGTATTTTTTCCATGTTTGGCGTGCACTGGCACTTTAATTCTGAAGGAAGATTTTTTTTGACAACTATTGTTTTTGGCCAACTCTTTTATAGATGAAGAACAGGATGTGTAGAGAGGAAAAGGGACTTATGTTCCCCAGACAGAGCTGCCAGGTTTAGCTATAAGCATACAGGATGCCCGGTGAATTTGAATGTCTGGTAAACAAATCGTTTTATTATATCCCCAAAGGTGCATGAGGCCTACTTGCTTACCTGTATTTGAGATTCTGTGTTCTTTCTGCAGCCTTTTTTCCGGGTCACATGACAAGAGGATTCCAGAGGTAGAGCGGAACCCAGGGATTCTGCATCTCTCCCTACTGCTCTTCCCTTAGGATCAGGAGTAAGAAACACAAGGTCTGTATGTTTCCAGTATCTTCTTCCCAGATGGGGGTAGGCTATATGAACCAATCATGAAGTCTTTCCCTCTTGAGAGCTCCATCATGGTCTAAGACCTCTGAAATCCACTGACCATCCTGTCAATGGACAGTACCATCGGGTCCCCCGGAGTTCCATGACTGCCAGCCTCTGCCTTCCCAGTCTTGCCCAGTGATGGTTTTGCTTACATTTGCCCAGTCCCTGCTGAGCTCATGTACCTGGACCCCAAGAAAGGTGTCCTTGAGGTTTTCCAAATGAGTGTGCACAGGGGCTAGGTGAGCTAGAGAGGGGTGGATTCAGATAGACAGGAAGGTTGAAATAGGCCTCCTTATTTCTGCTGGTTCCACACATCTGCCTACAAGTCCAGGAAGGAATGGATGTGGGGTGGGTCAGGTAGGGTCAGGACACACAAGGAGCATGTGCCCTCAGTCTGCTTTCTGCACTGGGAAGGTGAGCCCAGGACTGCCAGAGACTCTCATGTTTCCTAACGACAGAAATTCAGATGATTTTAAGAAATCTGCCTCGTAAATATTAATAAAGGCTTAATATTTCCCCAAGAACACCACACAGGTTGTACAAAGCAAGACCACAGCAGCCTCCAGCCACAGGGAGAGGCAGGCTGTGGCCCTTGCTCAGGATCCCTATGGGGTCTGGCACCCAGTTGGCAGTCATTCCAGGTTGCATACCTGCTGCAGGCTGGGATGAGAGGGCTCTCACCTCACTCAGAACGACAAAGCAGGGAGATTAATAAAGATCCCGGCCTTGCCGATCTATCATCTTCTAGGACTGAATTACACACGTATCTCATTATCATTATGGAGCTTTTGGGTTAATTGCAAATCAGGGAGTTAAGATTATTAATGAAAGTCGAAACTTTGGGTGTGAGGGGAGGGCTCAGGCTTGGCTGTCTCATGTCCCACCCCCAGCTATGGTGTCCTCTGGACACCTGCTGACCCCACAGTCACTCCCAAGTCAAGGCTGTTCCCAAGCTCCCTGCAGTTGACTGCGCACGTGCCTTCAAACCATTTCCCAGGAACTCTGTGCAGCAGGAGCATTAAAGCAAATGTGCTCATTATACCTGATGGTGCACAATCCTTGCAGAGGAAATTAGGAATGATTAGGCGTCATTAGAGGAAGATGTCTCTCTTCACCCAAAATATTGACGGCCAAAAACCCAGCCGTGCAGATAACAAATGAATAAGACTTAGAAACACAAAGCACTGTGGGGATGATCAATGTTGTCCCGACTGCACCCCAGACAGCTCCAAAACAATGTTAGCAGCTGCTGCAAAAAAAAAGCCTTTGAAAGTCCTGCTTACTCTCCTTTCCCTCCTCCCCAGGACTTGTGGGGAGTGAATATCTAAATTCTGTGGATTTTTTTTTCTGGCAGAGGTCACAAGTTACCCATCTAGTCTACCTTTGGCTGTAATTTGTTTAGATTGCACATGCTTCCGAAAAAAACAAAACCAAAACAAAACAAAATAAATCAAGATAGCTAGGCAGTGTGCTCCAGCTTCTGCGCAAACCAGCTTTGGGCTTCCGCAGAGGAACCAGGCTCCTGGCAGAGCATCGGGCAGTGTGTGGGGCTGAGGGTCAACCCTCTCCTTAGATGCAAGGCAGTTCACTACAGTCCCGCCCCACCCTCTGTCCTTTTCCAAGAGCGCGCTAGAGTAGCATTGCCATTTCCCACAGCAAGCAGGGTACGCCTGAGCTGCTTCTACTCCATACCGACCTCAGGGAGTGTCCGAGATCGTCACCTCTGCTCAGGGCTACTGTTCACTGTAAGACAATCCCATTGTGCTGTGTTCATCATTTCCTTGAATTCCTTGGAGTCCTTCCCACCCCATCACCCCCACCGCCACATATCTGTCCAACAAAGGGCCAGTTACTTCTCTGGAGCACAATGTGGCCTTCCTTATTTCTTGGAGTTCCTCTGAATTTGGGTCTCCAGCCATCCTGGCTTGATCCCATATAGATATAGTAGGGCCCCTGCTCACTCGGAACCTCACAGCAATCCCCATAGCCTGCAAGGATTTGCCCCTTGTCAATTCTGAATGGATGCTGACTCCATCCTTCAGAGCTGTCTCTCATCTCCCATCTCCTATTCTTTCTTTAATCGACATGGCCCCCTGGAGCCCTGTTGGCTCCTCTTCTGGGTGCCTCAGTTAATCCCAGGCCTGTTTCCAGGCATCATTGCCCAGCATATCATGAGCACCCAGGGTGTGGCTCTTTCTCCTTTGCAGCCACTCCCACAGGGCCTAGTAGCTCTATTCTCGGTGAGGACTGGATAGAATTCCTCTGGGAGGACCCACTTGGCACCAAACTAATTTTGTTTGCCTCACGCAGTGTGCAAATTTTAACTCAGTTCCTAGCTTTTGCTAATGTTCTGGAAGAGCATTGATTCTCATCAAGTGCTTTAATTAGGTCTGGTAGTCCTGTCCAGTGCCTGCCAACTGTAGGAATCTTATGACCTCCCATTCATTTCTCACCCTAACATGGCTACCCCCTTCTAGACTGGCTGTTTGAGGAGTGTCTTCCATCTTTCCAACAAATCTATTTAATATAAAGTATGTCCTCCACTTAATGGACTTGTTTGAAACAAGACCTGATATAGTTAGACACTATCACTCAGAATCTGTGGAATACCCTTGGGTGACAAAAAACTTCAGCATGGTATGCTTGTCACACATGAAAAGGGGGACAATTTAAGGCTGCGTGCTCTTGACTGGTACCCAGCTCAAGCATCAAAGCACAAGAGCATGACATTCCAGAGTCCCTGAGCTGCCTTTCTGGTCACTGAGGCCAGCCTTGACAGCCACCACATGGCTTCTTTAATGGTGGGGGGTTGTTTTTCTCCATGGTTCTTAGCAACAGAATCAGAGTCTGTCTGCTTTCTTTCATTTCCCTCGTCTAGACTGGAACGATGCTTCTGAGCTGCGTACATGTGTATGTGCGCAGAGGTCATAGCCTTACAGTCATGTGCTGTCTTCATCCTGAACACCTCACCATCCGCATACCTGAGCTAGGCGTGAATCAGTGGCCCTGAGCTTCTCTCCTAGGAACATATCCAGCAGAAATACGCATGTGTATTTACTGAAAGGTGTGGGCTAGAATGGTCATGATTGTCCAAACCAGGGTGGGGTCATGGCCCAAATATTCATCAAGAAGAGCTTGCTTAGACAAACAGTGATGCAGTCAGTCAGTCAGTGTCTCTTTGGAAGCAGAATACATCCATATATTACTGATGGATGGGCTTTGAGAGAAAGCTAGCATGAGAATGTTCTCTTGGTCTATGTCTACCATCTTAGTAGGTGTGCCCTGCTTCCCAGGATGGGGAAGATTGGTGAGAAGTCAGGACAAGAATGACCAAAATGGGAAGATTTGGCACCAGCCTTGAGAAGAAGAAAGGAATGGGATGGAGGATCTTGGAGACATCTGCTCAGAAGAGGGGAGAGCACAGGGTGACTGGTGTGAGCCTATCAGGCCAGAGCCTGAAATGGTTCTCATTATCTGAAAGACCAGGCCGTGCGAACTCTGTTCAGACAAGCAGGGCTTGATCTGTGATGGGGAAAAGAGTTTTGGGGGAGGGTTGGCTAGTAATTCTTTCCATGCAGTTAAAAACAGCAGCGCAAGAGTGAACAGTGGTATGATTTAATAACGAACAACATGCCACCAGTCTGGCTAACAGGAGGGATTAATAGCCACACACTGCAGCTGTGACTCATTCACGGTGATGTTGCAGGAAAGGGGGAGGTGGCTTTTGTCTCCCTAATCTATGACATTGAGGTCTAGACTTTTAGGACTTGATGACATCCTTGACAAGACCAATGAGATATACACCCAGATTATAACACACACACACATTCACAACACACACACTCACAACCACAGCACACACATTCACAAGTCATATACACACATTCACACATACACTTACACACACTCATAACACAATCACACACACTCACAACACACACTCACACACATTCACAACATGCACTCACACACACTCCCAACACACACACACACACACACACACACACACACACACACACACACACACACACACACACACACACTTCAACTCTTAGAAGGGTGCAGTGAATAACTGAGTATGTGGCAGAGCCAGGGTTCCTCAGGTCTAGTCCCATCTCTGCCAGTTTGTTTCTTCCCTTGACATGGAACAAGTTAATGCCTCCTCTTTGTCTCACTCACTCCTTGAGCCTCTCAGAAAATATTTATTATTTATTAATGGCCAACTGCATATCAGGAAATGTGCAGGTGACCACTGCACTGTTGGCTCAGGCCCCTGGGCTCAGAGTCTAGAGGACCCAGCAGGACCTCAAATCCTCACCTGCTCAGTGAGTGTGGTGAATGAGTAGGCCTCCCAGTTAAAAAAGTTAAGTGTAGGTATTGAAATTTATAAACTACTCCTGAAAGATTTTAACTAAATTCTTTAAAATTTCCATTTGTCTCTTTCTGACAATATTTTCTCCTATAAGCTTCCAACCTGACCAGAATGCATCATGAAGCAAATGAAATCCCCGTATAAATGCCTAACAACGTGGTGGGGGTGGGGGAACAATGAAGGTTTCTAGTATATTCAGCAGTTCTTTGAGCTAGGTGTTATTTACATGTGGTATTCCCTGAGCCAGCTGCTGGGATTGCGAGTTTGCGTGAGTGGCACCAAAGCTTTTAGCCTGAAAGGAATTCTTGACTATAGGAAGGAAACATCGTTTTAGTAAATTCTGTATCACTAATCCTCTTGACAGAAAAGGAGATAACACTGTGTGGAAAAACAGAGACACGGTATTTCAGAGGTGAAAAAGAATTCAACAAGATTTGAACTGTAAACCTAACTAATCTTATGAATACCTCAACCTATTCGTAAAGTTCATTGCATGTATCCAAAAGTTAACATTTTATTTTCATATCCAAATATTCATGAAACAGTGGTTCTTTTAATAATTATAAAACACAATTTCTTTCTTCCTTTCCCCCTCCCTTCTCCTCATCCCCCAGCTCCCTTAATGGCTATCCTGGAACTATCTCTGTAGACTAGGATGGCCTTGAACTCACAGAGCTCTGCCTGCCTCTGCCTTCTGAGTACTGGGATTAAAGGCATGTGTTATCACTGCCGGCATAAAACACAATTTCTAGATGATAGAAAACAGTGTATTTTTAACTAGGAATGCAAAGCTAATTTAACAGAATCAATCAAACAAGCCCGGCCTGTGCTCCCCACTGCTATTCAGTATAGGTCAGAGCTGTGGCAATGAAGCAGGAAAAATAAAATAGATATTAGAAATGAAGATATTACACTTAGTTTTTTGCATTTGACATAATTACTTACATAGAAAAACAAAGAAGTCTATAAAAACACTGCTAAAACTGATAAATAGATTTGGGAAGGTTGCAAAGCTAATCTACAAAATCAAATGTATGCTTACATATAGTATATTTATATACAGCATGCCCTCTATGTGTGAGTTTGCATCTGCATTCAACCAGTTACCGAGCACACAGGCCTGTTTCTCTGTCATTAGCCTCTAGATAGCACAACACAGAGCCATTTAGAGAACGTTTACATTGTATTGGGCCTCCCAAGTGAACAGGAGAGTTAAAGTACACAGGAGGATGTGTAGGTTTTGAACAAAGACCACGCCATCTCCTGACAGCCTTGAGCACCTGAGATGCTGGCCTCTGTGGGGTCTATAATCAACCTTGTGGCTGCTGAGAGTCACTAAACTAGCTGCAAGCGAGTACAAAAATAAAAACTTGAAATTCCACTTAAACTTGTATCCAAAGCACAAAACATTGGAGAGTACATTTTGTGAATACATGCAATAACTCTGCGCTGGAAACTAGAAAACCTTGCTGAAGGAGATTAAAGAACTTCCAGAAAAATGGCAAGCTTCAGAAACACATCAGAAAATCTATACGGAAATGCAAACGGCTAAAATATCCGAAATTATCTTGGAAAAGAAGAACAGGTGTAAAAGACTTTAAGACATGCTAAAGGGACAGCGGGAAAGACAGTGTGGTGCTGGGATAAGGGTTGACAAACACACTTGAAATAGGATAGAGCTCACGGATGTGCTGCCAATTGCTTTCAGCAGCAGAGACAGGCAGTCAAATGGATCAATGAGAACCTTTCCACCAACTGTATTAAAAGAATTCTATATCCTTATTATTCACTCAGAAGGTCATCAGAATTTCTGCTTCATACCTCATACAAACACTGGTTCGAGACGTGTTTAGACATAAATGAAGAACTGAAGTCACAAAGCTTCTCTGAGACAGCACAGGCTTTATAAGGTCGCAGAAGAAAAAGATTATTAGAGTTCACTGAAATGAGCGCTGCTTAAGAAAGGGCAAGTGTGAAAAATGAATGTGCGGGTCACCGATCAGAAGAAAACCTTGTCAAAACAGGCCTGGAAAACCACTGCTTTTCAGGATATGCAAATCATTCCTGTTTCTCAACAATAAAAAGACAAACAACCCAATTAAAACTGAACAAAAGATCTGAATAGACATTTCACAAAAGAAGATGTATGAGTGGCTGATAAACCCATGAAGAATGGGCAGCATCGTTAGTCGTTAGGGAAACGCAAATCCAACCATAGGGAGTCACCACTTTACTCCAGTCAGAAGTGCAGAAACAGAAAATCAGACAACAGCAAACATGGTAAGTCTGTAAGCAGCTTAGACCCTCGTATCTTGTTGGTGGGCATGTAAAATAACTTAACACTTTATGAAAAAGACCAGGTGGTTTACTGAATTAATAAGATGCCCATCATCCTGTGATCCCACTTGAAACTGGTATCCTGAGGAAACAGAAGAGCGAGTCTACAGAAAGCCATGTACAGGAATGCTGCTCGTAGATTAATGTACAGGAACCAAGATCCTTGGCTGCAGGCAGGAAAATGGATAAACAAGTTGATGTGTGTATCACTACTCAAATGTGGACAGAGCAGACTAACTCCATGCTGGCATGGATGGCCTGCAACCATCATTTGAATGCCAGGAGCCTTATGGGAATTTGCATGCGCTTCCGGAAACCAAACCAAGCTGCAGTTGTGGGAACCAGAAGAGCAGATGTCTTGGGAATGAGGGAAGAACTGTCTGGGACTGATGGGCAGTGTTTCCCGAATCTTGGGGACTTGGTTACTATACACATTTGTTCCAATGCAGAATGCACTTGAATTGTGCATTTTGCTGTGTTTTAGCTGTGATTAATGTAGTTTGATTGTGCATAAGGGTGGGGTGCAGTCTGATAGTTCAACACATGATGCAGCATCCCTGTCCAAAGCCATTTTCCCCTCTGACCTCAACCTCTAGTAAGCAGGAGTCCACACTTAGGATGTACTCCTAGTTTCTAGGTGGGGAAAATTTGGCCCTGGTCTGCATATGGCTTACACTTGGTGCTCTCTCCAGAGTCTCCCATTTTTCTGCAAATGTCAGCATTTCTATCTTCTTTATAGATGAATAATACTCCATATCTATATCCGCTGCATGTTCTTTACCCAGCCACCCACTGATGGTTCCACAGCTTAGCAATTTGAGTAATGTGTACCTATCCCATTATGTATGTACTTTTACAACAAAACACAGATGATGCATATCACTTGTGAACTCCCGCGAACGTGCAGAACTCTTTAAGGATAAATGTATAACATCTTCAACTTACTATGACTTATCCTGAAGTAATATAGATTAATGCGTGGAAGAAACATGAATACATGTATAAATACTTGATAAATTATGCACAATAAAAAGCTAATGATAGAAACTCTCATACAAATATTCACTGGAAAGTCCCTTTAATGTATGCTTGAATGTGTTCATTAAGACATTAGTTATAAAATAAATGTATAAAAAGATTTTTTGAAGACAATAAAAGTTCAATATTATATCTGCAGTTCACATCTGGGGAGTCTGAAAGGCAGTGGGTCCAGCGCGTGTGGCAGCGTTATGCAACCCTGAGGATCCCCGGTGGGGTGCTGGACCTGTGCTCTGCAGAGTAGGTGCCAGCAGCTTGCAGCATCCCCGCCCATCCTCCACCCCCGCACTCCCAGAACAGCTTTGATGACCACATAAAATAACCAAACAGCACACGCAGGCGGCACTTTACAGAACACGGCTTAAAAACTCCCCGATTACATATTTACTCCAACCCCGTCAGAAAGTAGATGGCTGCAGGTCTGTAATGAGGGCTGTTTGAAAGTCAAGTGTTCAGCAAATTTGGCCAGTGGGCATTTAGGGAGTTCCACCCTCAGAATCACGGGTGCAGGAGTGCCTGCACCAGAAATGCTCTTTCAGCATCAGCCACAGCCTTGGGGGCACCCTGCCCGAGGAGGCGACCCCCTTCTCCAAAGCCCCTCTCCCAGGCAGGGTATCCACCAAAAATGAGCGTGGCAGGCTGGGCACAGGAAGAGAGCTGCCGAACAGCAGAGCCTGCCCTCTGAAAGCCGCTAGGTGTTTTTCATGAAAGCATAGACTGGCTGGGGCACTGACGACAGTCCCCTTCTTCTGGGGCCAGGGGTGGCGGGGCAGTTCTGTGAGGGATAAGGACCCACAGTCGGACCTTCCTGCCTGCCAGTTGGGGGCAGATCTCTTTTCTTCTCTGGATCAAGGACCCAGCAAAATGAAGTTGTTTAGATCCCTTCAGTCAGTTCCCAACAGCAGCCCTTGGAAATACAGCTGCAGGGTTCCCTTGCACCTAGACTCAGATGTCCAGCATTGCTGCCTCCGGAGCTGGGTCTTCTCAGTAAGCTAACGAATCCATTTCTTCTGCATCCCCAGAGCCTACGTTCTGATTGACAGCTTCAGATGCCTTCTTTGAAAGAATTCTTTGGTATCATCCATACCTTACAGAATGGGACGGTTGATGTAGAGCACCTAGGCTCTGTGAAACATTTGGAATATGACATCTCATGTGATTAAATTCCCATTTCACAGGTGAGCCAATGGCCAGGAAGGGGCTGGTACTTTGCCCAGGCCATACAGCTGGTAAGGAACCAAGGCCTGGCCTGCATGCTTCTCCTTCCTTCCCCTTATCCAGCTGCCAGGGTCACAAAATCAACCCCAACACCCAAACACAGCTATTCTTAAAATCTTGACACATGTGTGTCACACCTCTGCAGCCGAAGGCATATAGACTGTGTGTATCTTTCATTAACTAAAATGTGGAAATGAATTGCTAGCAGATGGTCTTTGGTTAAAAAAAAAAAAAAGACCAGGAGAAATAACCCAAGGCATGTCTACAAGGAGCCCATTTGCCTGGTCAGAGGCCTCTGGACACACTGGCTTCTCCCTGCAGCTTCTGCTGGCCCAGAGTATTGACGATTCAGCTCCACCTGTGAAGGCTGGAGAGGGCTGTTCTCAAACAATGGTTGACCTTAATTCTTCTCCAAGGACCACTGCTTTATTTCTAGATTATGTTCAGTGGCTCTTTAAATCGCCGAATTGCTTTTCTCCACATTGTACCAAGTCAAGTCAAACTAAAAAAAATTCTCGGTGTGTCCTTAAATGCCAAGTTTAGTTCTGTGCAGGTTTTTATGGCCATTATAAACCCTCCACCTCAGGCTTACAACAGCGGTGGATCTTTAGTGCGGTTACACAAACACGGCTGCCATAATAAAGTACGTCTTATTTGATATTATATTGTATCAGAAGCATTAAATACACATTAAAGGGATGCTTTAAGGCTCTTTGCAGTAAGTGGCAGATGTTATGAATAATAACCTGCAAAATCCTTCTGAATTCTAAAAAGGTGTGTTCCATAAAGCTTTCATATAAATCTTTAATAGAGCAGAAGCACATTGAGCAGTGATTAGAGGAAGCCTTTAATCGTATTAAGCCATTACAAATAAGCGAGAAAGGATTGGAAACCTCAAAAATAAAATAAAACAGAGTAAGGAAACAAACACATCATGCATGAACCTGAAGGGTTTCCTGTCCACGCCTCCTTACAGCCCTTCACTGGAGGGAGCCAGGCAGGTCTAGGTAACACACACACAAACAGACATGCAGTTGCAAACTCAAGCTGCCATAATTCACTGAAATTTATGTAAATGAATATGCATTCTTTTAAATGAAAATTGGCAACATCTGCATACCATTTTACTACCCTGATTTAATGGGGTCACCAACAGATATAGAGGGGGACAGGGAAGGGGTAACCTCATCCACCCGCCCCTTAGAGTATCTTGAAAAACAAATAAAATAAAATTTAGGTTACAGACAAACTAAACAGCATTGAAAATATTGTCCCAGAGGACTCTGGCTCCCTCAGAAGCGAGGTGTTTAAAGAGAGAGACAAGAGCCAGCTGCAATAAATTCAAGCTCAATAAAACTTAATTAACCCTTTGGGGGCTTTGCAAGAAAGCCAGCACGGGATTCCAAGGCTGGGTACTAAGGGGTTAAGTTTGCAGGTCAAAGGTGTATCCCAGCAAAAGGAACTAGTGACTGCTTACACAGCACATATACGTGTATGTGTGTTCACCACATGCCAAAGTTAGTCATGCATGACCCTTACCTAACATCAGGAGGAAGGATTAATTAGTCTCAGGTGGAGGAGTTTCAAAGAGGTAGAATGGACTTGTGAGCAACCACTTCTAAAACCCTAGCTGAGCAAAGGGCCTCCCAGCCTCTATGGGATCCCCTCATTCTTCTCCATGGTCAAGGTTCCACCTTGAGTTACCCCACCACCACCACCACCACCAGCCACAGCCTCCTATATTCTAAGGCTCCGTGCTTTCATTCTGAAGGGAGTTTTATAATGTACCAAACCAAGTTCAGCGTTTTGTTTTGTTCTCTGTTTTGTTTTTGCCTGCTGTCTACCGGCCCTGACTGGGTATTTTGATACAAATTCCCAGTCTTAGGAGGATATTTTCAGTATCATGAAGAACAAAATAAACCTATGTAGATAGAGTACTGATGGCCCCGAGAACCGGAAGCCATAGGAAACAATGTCTCCTGGGAGCAGTATGGGCAGACTGCACGCAAGAAGTTCTCTTTCATTTTAGTCCATGGTGGTTCGTGTGAGATGCTTGGCAGCTTTGAGAGCTGTGGTCTCACGGTCTGTACAGTTCTTTTTCATCCTTCTCACTATGCCAAGGAGAAAAATGTCATTTCGGTGCTAGTCCATCTTGACATTTCCACATAAAACTAGACTTCAAGCTAGGGCAAGCAGCAAACAAAATCTGGCTAAGATTTGGCAAGTACTGTTCATTTTTCTTACACGGATTCTGAAACCAAGCATTATCTATGCTTTCTTGTTTTTTTGTTTTTGTTTTTGTCATAGAAGCGCTTTCTTGTGAAAAATACATTTCAGCTTGAACATGTTGAGTTAGTTTGAAGGAAAAGATCTAATGCTTCGTACAGGTACAGTATGATAATGGTGACGGTACCCAGGAGCCTAGGGTCTGGGAGTACCGAGGGTCTGGGAGAGCTTCAGAATGAAATAATGGTTCTTTCTTCTCAGCTTCTCAAAATGCTGCAGGAGCTGAAGAACCAAATGACCGCCCCGGGCTAGGCTCTTCTTTCTGAGCTGGCCCCATGGAGAGTGTAGGCAAGCTAGAGCTGGACAGAGGTTGGCTTCTGCAGCTTCCAAAGCCCAGCAGACCAAAGGTTTATGGCCAAGTTCCCAGAGGGCGCCTGGCTCGTGGCAATAAGAATGAACTAATAATATCCTGCCCCATGCAGGTTCTCCTGATCTGCAGCCACAGCTCACCTGGACTGCTTTGCAGCAGAGTGCGGCAGAGGGCCCAACTCTGTCATCTTTGCCAATCTCAGCACTCTGGGGAGTCGGCAGCTGCTCCAGCAAGCTTGACCTCTTGGACAGGGTAACAAAGGGGGGGGGCCTAGGTGTTCCCACCCCCTCAAGCCCTGACCCAGTCTTCACTTTAGGCCCAGTCACTCACCTTCCATGTGCTCCATTTGCCATGGGCAAGAGGTCTATTCCTAAGGCTGTACTTGTCTTGGGCACAGTGATTATTAATCTGTTGGTGAAAGTGCCCATTCAGTTTCTGGCACAGCTTGGAAATGATGACCCTCCTGGGTGGTTCCATGCCAAAACTTCTGGATATGTCTTCTCATTATTGTGACCAGAAGTCACCCAGCATGCTCACAGACAACTGCACTGTTCAGAGTCCCAGGGGAACTGCCTTCTTTGGTTTGGCCTTTTGGCTTTTCAACACAGAGGCCATACCTGGTTTTTTCTGCCTCGTGAACAGTTTGCTGCCAATTTTTGTTTCTATTTCCTTTCCATTGTTCAAGGAGATGGAGCAGAGCTATTGTGGTCAGCTTGCTCCTGAACCTGGTAGGTGTTTTGGGAAGGCTTCATAGAAGTGTTGTTCGATTGGGCTCATGGGAACACTGGAGACCATTACTGGACTTGTATTGTTCTTTCTCCAATACTTCTCACTTTGTTAGACAGGAAGAGCTCAACAGAAGGCTTGGATTCTCACCACTATCTATAGGAAAAGGACATGCACAGGGACTGATGTGAAGAATGACGGCCCGGGCTTTGCTGGGTCAGCATCCATGTGGTAGGATTGTTCCCAAGACTTCCTACGGCTAGTGCATTCTGGGAATGCTGTAGATTTATCTCTGTGGTTGGTCCAGAAAGCCTTGTTTTGCTAAATGATCTTGATCTGATCGGGCGCCAAGTGCCCCATACAGAGCAGTCCTGTCCCTTCCAGGAACTGGTATCACCCCACTGCCATTCCTGATATTACAGGGTATTTCTGATAATATGTCATCTGAGCAAGCTCAAATCTTCTACTGTTTGCCCCACACACATTCCATCTCCTGGAGTGTGGAGTCATTTACTCCTTACCAGTACATTTCCTTGCAGGATAACCATCTACCTTGGTGAGTGGCCTTATAGAGGCCACTTGTCCCATCAGAGCTCCAATTTCCTCATCTTTAAAGAAAGTAGACTTCAGAAGTTGGTCTCTTCTGGCCCCGAAAGTCACTGTGATATTTCCTCATTTGTCCAGAAGAAATTAAGCTCTGGTTTCTAGCTCTTTTATAGTAAGAGGTTGACTCTAGGGCAATGTTGGGCATCCCTGACACATCCCTCCCAAATGGGTCTTCTGAGCAGGTTGAGGGTTTGCACACAACCCTAGTGACATCATTCTCCAGAGGAAGGTCCCCAGGACTTCTATCATTCGACACACTGAGGATGGGCTGGCAACTGCAGAGTCCTCTGGAAGTGCCTCTGCCCTCACAGAGAACTAGAAAGTGATGGTACCCCACCCAGAGGATGGCTCCTCTCTGATTATCATGAGGCATCTGAGTGATCCATGCTTGCTCCTAGGAACACATTACTGCAGTGCCCTGCACAGTGCAGTGAGCCCAATCCATCTTTTGATGTGGGGTGAGCCAAGAGGTGTAGAAGGAGGAAAAAAAGAATGTGGGTAGAGGGGTAGCAAAGCCCAGCTTTAATAACATCCCGCTGTTTGGTCCTGGTTAGTCTCCAAAATCTCTTCTCTTAGAATCCTGGCTTATAAGACAAGACGGCAGGGTTAATAATGCCTGCCTCTGTGATTTCTCATGAGCATCAGTTGAGATAATGTTTGTGCATGTGCTAGTAAATTGTTAGGTGGGATGCACATGTAAGGGATTTTGTTCTTTGTAAGAGTGGGAGGATGGCACCAGCTGGGGTCCCCAAGCCCCACAGCCTCCTGAGCAGATCAGGCTCAATCAGTAACATCCCAACACATGGAGAAACATGTGAGCTTGACAGCTAATAACCAGATCCAAAACAATAGGCTTGAGGAGGGAGGCCAACCTGGGAAATGTGTTATGAGCTGATCAGAAAGGAGAAAAGAAATAAAGTCATTAGCTTAATTAAGGGGCAAGAGGGAATGATGAAACACATCTCCAGCAGAAGCAAAGTACACGTTCAGAAGATATTAAAAATGCATTTGAACTCCACCGGTGCTGCGGTTCTCCTAGCGTTTCCACAGCCTCAGTCGGCAGCCAGGTCAGTGTGAAATCAAGGGAAGGCACTGTTTTTCCTGCCTCCCATCCCCACCACCCCAGACCGCTCCCAGGCACCGCTAGTGGCTTCCTGTCTGCTCTACAGTTGTTTCACCACTGCCTCTCCCCAGGTCTCCAGTGTCAAAGTGTCCCCAGAACACACAGTGCTTGGAAAATTTTGACTTTGGGCCTACGTCTCGTAATCTTGACTTCCTTTAATTTTGTGTTCCTATTTCTAAGAGAATCTTAAAGGTGTGACATGATTCTGTTTAGGATCAGGGATCAAATCTTGCCATGTGGATTCCTGCTGCCATCATCCCTGTCTGTGTTTGCACTTGGTGCTTATGGTCCTGTGAAGAGGAAGACCAGGAGTCCTGCTAACAAGGATGTGAGCGAAAGAAACAGAACCAGCATGAACGGGATACATATAACGTAACTGAAGTCACTTAATCTTGACTTGTAGAGAATGGTTTAGAAAAGAGGGCAAACTGAGTAGATTTTGTCAGGTTGATACCAGCTTGTTTCTATTTCTGCCTCCAAGTTCCTGCCTTGAGTTTCTGCCTTGACTCCCTTTGGTTGCTTTCGTCCCCTAAGTTGCTTGGTCAGTATCTTATCAACCAACATTGAAGCAAACTAGAACACAGGGTGAAAGGGGGGCATTAGTGTATTATTAGGCAACAGAATGCGTGGCATTGCCAGAGCCTGATGGAAATGGAACTGAGATGCCCTCCTGTGAGAAGACTGGCGCCATGCAACCAACTTTGTAGTAATCTTGGCAGAAGAAAGTGGAAGAAGCCGATGGTGAAATGGACCATAACAGGCCTCCCAAACTACTGCCCCCTAAATAGTGCCACATTTTCACAGTCTACCAGTTAGATCTGTTAGCTCTGTTTCCCAAAGGACCTGAATCCACCACCCTGTTCATCTTCATGGCACCGCCCTAGTCCTAGGGTGTTGACTTAGGGAAAGAAACGCTTATAGGATCCGTGTCATGACGAGCTTGGAAATGCTTCCAGGGCACTGATGTGGCCTGACATCTAAGCTGAGTCTGGAGGTGTTCCTGGAGGACTTAAGGACATAGAATATGTATAAGCAAGGTGTGGAGAGAGGGTAACATGTCAGTGAAGGAGGGCACCAAGCCTCTGGATCCTGTTCCCATTGCATGAGGGATATTTGGCTCCAGACATGAAGGTCTGACATTTGCAGTGCCCCAAGCTTGTCTCTTCTCTCTTCATGTTCAGCCTTGGTCTTCTTATGTTAGCCTTACTCCAAGGCCAGCCTTTTCCTCAGGGTGTCTCCTGGCAACACCAGCTGCGTGCTGTCACAGCTAAGTAACCAAAGTATAAATCTTTCTCTTTGCCTATGTTTCCTCCCTTGGATTCTCCCATTTATCTGCCTCAAGTCACTTTCTCTAGAGCATGTCTCCAGACCTGGGGGATGCAGTGTTCTGACTAGCCAGGACTGAGTCACAGGTTGCATGAACTAACAGGCTACCCAGGAAGGGGGTTATTCCTCCCAAAGGTAATTGGTAGGTTTCATCACTAGCAAAAGGAAGATCAGGGCTGGGGAGCGAAAGGCATCTGTCACTATCATGGCAGCCAGTCTCAATGCCACTGACGGCTCGGTAAGTACTTGAAACTCTTTTCTGGCACGAGGAGTATGTGAAGTTGTGTCCTGAAGGCCAAGGGAAATGCTAAACACAACCCCAGGGAGGGAAGTTAGGACAGAAGTCCCACCCAGCCGAGCAGGCTGCGAGCCTCACACTCAGCAAATGAAACCCCACTTAATTGCTTGCTCTCTTGGACCAACTTCTAACTCTTCAGCCCTAGGAGAGGAAAAATTGCAGATACGACTTGCTTTCTGTCCTTGGCATGCTGAGCCTGGGAGAAAGTTATTTACCCATTCTCAGCAGTGATGCCCAGTGGTACGAAGGGTATGACAGACAGTCTTTGTCCACGCTGCAGGCAAGAGTGGTAAGAGAGCCCTTCTGGGGTGTGGCCAGGCAGCTTTTCAGAACTGCAGCATCAGGACTTTGGGGTCTTTTCTGTCCCATTATTAGAAGAGTTTAAGCAAGACAACCTTCCTCCTGGCTCTCAGAACGCTTGCTGCTGTTTTTTGCTTCTAGCACTAGAGGGGAAGTGAAATTTGCTGAAGACATTCTCTCTCCACTGACGTCTGGGTTTCCTATGTGTTTGCCCAAATCCTGAAAGCAGTGGAAGACCTAAGAACAACCTCAAGCTGATGGGGCTATCATAAAGCAGAGGAAGGGGAAGGGCAGGGAGGGAGGAAAGGAGGAGAGAAAAGAATGAGTAATTATAGTTCGTTCTAGAATAGAAGTTGGTAAACGAAAGTCCATGCATGAAATTGGGTGTGCGGACTGCCCAGTTTGCAGTGTTCTGCACACTAAGGATGGTATTCATGCATTTTTCATTTTTAGCTAGTTTTGATAATTTCATATATGAACACTGCATCGCATCACTTCCATCCCTCTTCCCTAACTCCAACTCTCTGGGTGTGCCCTTCTACTCCCTCTCACATTCAGGACCTCTTACTTAGTTATTTTTACACACACACACACACACACACACACACACACACACACACACACACACACAGTGGGCTGAAATAGTGGCATTCATATGTGTATGCATTTAATTCTGAGTCTCAGGGTACCTTGCAGAAAGAGGGGGCAAAGGTGGTGAGCTTGTAGAAGGTATTAAGAGCAAGAGAACCTGGGCATCAGCTGTGAAGTAGTGTCTTCTGTATAGTCAAGGAAGCTGCATCCATGAAATCTCAAAATTATGGTAGCCAAACTAGAACCTGCATAGTGACAACACCTGTTGACATGCCATTATAGAGTGGGAGAATCTCACAAGGCCCCATTTCTGAATGAAGAGCCATAGGTAATTAATGACTGCTGAGAGAGAATTGGTATTAATTTTTTTGTGTGCATGCATGTGTGGTTTTTAGTTTTTGACTTTTGGTATTTTCAAGACAGGGTCTTATTATGTAGCTGTGGCTGTCCTAGAACTCACTGTGTAGACCAGGCTGGCCTTGAACTCATAGAGATCAGCCTGCCTCTGTCTCCTGAGTGCGGGGATTAAAGCCATGCACCACAAGCCTGACTTGGTATTAATATTTTAATCATTGAAAAAACTCAAGAAGAATAACATTTTGTGATAGGTGAAAACTATAAGCCATTCAACTAAGTCCCATTGGCACATAGACTGCTCGTTTATTTGTGTGGTATCCATGTCTGTGCTGTGTTTCAACAGCCAGATGTGGGCAGCTGGATCAGAAGTTGTGTAGCTTACAAGGTCTAAAATAGTCACAGGAATCATCTTCTGATCCTTGATCTAGAGAAGGAACATCTTGCTCCATAAAGGAAGTGGGATGAAGAATAAAGTCCACAGGGTAAGCTGTCCAGTGGGAGGTTTGCATAGGGACAGAGAGATTAAGCATTGAAGCTGTAGCTTTTCTAATTTTTGTTCAAGTACTTGAAGAAAATATTGGTATTATTAATACTAGTGAATGTATAACAGAGAGTTTTGTTATGACATCTTCATACATGGATATAAAGCATTTTGTTCTTATTTACTTCTCCATTACCCACATTGATGCCCCCTCCTCCTCTCCTGTTTCCCTTCATATTCTGCAACAGCCTTCCAACTAAAGGCACACACATGACAACACTAATTCAGCCAGCTGTAGTGTCTGTTTAATGAGAGCAAACATGATGCTTGTCTGCTTTATTTTGTTTAGTATAATGATCTCCAGTTCCATCATTTTTCTGGAATTGAGTTGGAATTTTAAGCTGAGTGTAAGCTCCTAGATCCTATTCTTTCTGGCACTCTTCTTGTAACTTTTAGAAAGTATAAAGTGACTAGACAAGTCCTGGGTATCCTTCTAAGGAACCCAGGCCACTCTTACCTGGCGGCCTGTTGGCAGAGGTTTCTGTCCCGCCTGGTCCTGTAGCCATTCAGTCCCAAAGAAACACACAGAGACCTACATTAAGTATAAATTGGTTGGCCTATTAGCTCAGGCTTCTTATTAATTAACTCTTACATCTTAACCCATAATTCTTGTCTGTGTTAGCCATGTGGCTTGGTACCTTTTATCAGTGAGGCATTCTCATCTTGCTTCCTCTGCGTCTGGGTGACAGCTGCAGACTGAACCTTTCCTCTTCCCAGAATTCTCCTGTTCTGGACACTCTGCCTATACTTCCTGCTTGACTACTGGTCAGTCAGCATTTTATTAAACCAGCGCAAGTGACAAATCTTTACAGAGTACAAGACCAGTGCCCCACAGCAGTGGCGTGTCATTTACAGTGGGAATGGGAACATGATTTGATGGGAGCCAGGGCTATAGGAGGAGTTTATGAGGGGTAGTGGGAAGGGCAATTGAGGGGAAGGGAGCAGCCTTTTCCATCAGAGCAGATCAGTGCTAATGAGGGCTCACCTGAGGGTAGAGGCAGTTGGGAGATGGAAGGCATTGTGGGAGGAGAATGAATGAAAGACCCAGGAATGGCTGGAGAAGATGAGAGTTCCACCCCTGCCCCCTAGTCTAGAGGGGTCCCAGGGCCAAGCTCTAGCTGACTATCCAGCCCACTGGACCTTGGATAGCAGCAGGACAGAGAGGCAGGAAGAAGAGGCACACAGTATAACTGTGAGGGGAAGGAGACTTGCGGGGGGAAGGCATCGAGATGCAGGGCAAAGATGGTGAGCTTGCAGAACATTTAGCTGCAGATGCAAAGGATTGGCAGCCTCCGTGTGAAGAGGGAGGAGCTGAGATACAGTGGAAGCAGGAAGCCTTTGTTTTAACCATTGCTGTGGTGAGGTCGTACACAGCTTGCCAGAGAACTTCTTCAGAGGAGAGTATGTTTGAGCATTCTTCCAATGTTTAAACACTATCAAGAAACCCAATTGAAAGAGAAACACCAGAGAAGCTCACCAAGTATGCCTGGGGCTGGGTCTAACCTCACTCAGACCAGCACTCAGCAGTCCTTCCCCTAAGAAGCCCTAGGTATTGGAAACTTTGTAGGAGGTCTCTTTGGAGATCCTCACGAATATCCCCTTGAGGTCTTCCCAGCTGTGCCCAAGTTCTTCCTCTGGTGTGCTCTCTGTGCCCAGCTCAGCTTGTGCTTGCACCCAGGGTAGCCTGGGGCTGAGATGAAAAGAGGCTGCAATAAACGAAGGTTAGAAGAAGCAAACATTTAATTACCAAAAACATTAGCCAAAAAAATGGCAAAAAGGAGAGAAGAAAGGAGAGAAAAGTCCACTGGGGACCCTGGCTGTTCTCCTGGCTCTCCAAAATATCTCTGACAATACCCAGGGTTGGTGGACGTCTGGCTGGGTTAGAAAGAAGATGGCAGTGAGAGAGCTGAGGCCTTCTGAGGGACCAGCATCTGATCCCTGCCTGTTGCCTGTTGCTGCTGATCACCAGTCAGGTTCAGGGAACGTGAGAATGGGCTGTTCCCTGTGATGGCTATGGGGGTTCTGGTTCTGGGAGAAAGAGTCTTGTCCTTAAATATGATCTGGACAGGTGTGCTTTCTAGCTAGAGCCTCTCTGGGTGGCCAAGCAGACATTAGACAAAACCACTTGGTTACGAGGGGCTCCCCAAATACTATCTTCCTTGTAGCTGCATACATTCAGCAAGCCTTTAGAGAATGTCTGTTCAGTCCAGACTTTGACCACGGGTTGCTGACCACATGAGGTGAGGAGGGGTGTACCAGAGGAGAGATGTGGGCACACGCACACGCACACACACACACACACACCTCAGTCTGTACCCAGGCCTTATGGAAGGGGAGTCCAGCCTGGACAGGGGAGTTAGAAAGGTTCCTTGTTGGAGGATGCCACAAGGATTTGGGGAGGGGTGGAGGGGTTGTCTACATGAGAAAATCCAAGCCCTTTCAAGATGACATCACAGAGCACATTTGCTCTTCAAATGTGCCCCAGGCTCGTGTCTCCTGATGTTGTCTAATGGTCTTTTAAATGAATAAATGAAGGGCCAAGTCACCGTCTGGTCCTAAGAATAGCAGGCAGGATGTGAAGTCACAGAAGATCTAAAAGATCCAGGAGAAATGATTCGGTCAAGTTTGAGCATCAGTGCAAAAATGCTGAAAGGGTGCAAGGTAACAGTATGGAATTGGGGAGAACTAAGGGTTTAGTGAGGACCACAGGAACACAGGAGCGGCCTATAGGTTCCAAAGTTTTCGCTGAAACCCCAGGACAGTAGCTTAGCAGAGCCATGAGTTTTCAGAAGCTAACCTGATTGCTTGCAGACCTCTCCCTGTAATACCTATAGATGTGACTTGTGCTGGGAACGCTCAAAATATCACCCGCTCTTCACCAATGCAAATCGTTGCTATTTTTCTGATGCCTTTCTCAGCAATAGATCTGGGCAACCTTCAGAATCATGCCACAGTATTTTGGCCCATTTGTCTGTGAAACCTGTCTTGGAGTTAATCCCAGCCTGCATTTGCCAGGACTCTAGAGATAGCTGTGCGCAAAGTTTCCTAACTTTGTGTTCAGAGGTATCATGCCATGGCTTGCATTTGGTCATATTGGGATGAGTTAAATTGAGAGAGAGGTGAAAGCTACCTACAAACCCTGCCTGCCGATCTATTGTTGACCAGTTGGCAGCATCCCACACAAATGGACCTCAGGGAGAAGCTTGGACTTTCCTGAGGGCCGCCTGGGTTCTCTGAATGGGCAGTGGCTCTAACAGTAACCATGCTGTTGTTGGCATCAAAGCCATTCAGTGTTTGCAAAGCGGTTCTAATAGTGGTAGCCTACCAGCTCAAGGGGCGGGTGAAAGAATATTGGGAAGGCTGGGAGAGCTATTAGCAGGTATTGAAGTCCTGTGGGAAGAAGTCACTTATTAAGAAATGACTCTCCTAAGGAAACTTATTAACTTCAAATTTTCCACTTATTTTTAAAAAATTTTTCTTGCTGTGATCTCAGCAGCTAACCCTATAGCCATCCTTCCTGCATCCGGCACTAAGGTTTGGTATGATCAGGGCGAAAAAAAATGTCCACACAGTCCCCATTAAGGCATAAAAACAAGTGGCACCTGACCACATCTCAGGCCAGATGGAGCACGTTCTGTTCAAGTGCCCTCTTCCAAGCGAATGGTCCAGGCCCCAGTTTCTGAGAATGTCATCCGTCTTGACTCACAGCTGCATTCCCTGCTGGAAGCTGCCCTTGGAGTGGAGAGCCTTCCCAAGGGGTGGTTCACAGCCACTAGTGGCCGAAGTTGCCTTGGTTTAGAACAGCTCTAAAAGCAATGTGGTTCCAGAATTCACACGAGGGCTTGCTGGATCCTCTGCTGACCTGCTGTGAACCAGCTTTTCCTTCTGTGCAATAAAAATAAACAAAAAAACCCATTCCTTACCTTCTTGCAGGTATGGTCCCCAAGAGTGTTCTCTAATATGCCTTCTGCCCACAGTTCTCCATACCATTCTCTGTTTCAATGACATCAAGTTTAAGACACAATCTACAGCTCATGTGAATCCATCCTCCACAGATGCATAAGCCCCATCCACTGTCTCATCTCACAGAGAATGCCTGCCTGCCCCTAGTCAAAGTTAAAGTCCACTCCTGTCAGAGAGAAGCACGTTTGCCAGGCACACACCCTGTGTTCCAATCCCTCTGGCTGACTTTGCTTTTGAACTTACATGAAGAGTGTCCAATTGAGTCTCATTCCTGAGAACTTGGGACATTCCTGAGAACAAGGAACTTGGAAGGTACACTGCCAAATGTGAGTGCCATTGGAGAACAGAGAGAGGAGGGTGTTGTGGGATTCCCCTCTGTATGCTGTGAATATGTTTTATTACCATCAGTTAATGAATAAAGCTGTTTCAGCCAATGGTTTAGCAGAGCAAAGCCGGGTGATGGTGGCACCTTTAATCCCATGATGCCTTTAATCCAGCACCCAGGAGGCAGCAGATGGCATGCCAATGTGGGGCCACTACATCCACATAAAAATTGAGGGACCTTGGGAAGGAGTTCTAGACAAAAGAACAGAGTTAAGCATAGTTTCTTGGTAGCCACATTTTTTCAAATAGACCCTGTTTGCTGGCAGCAAGTAGAGGCATGACTTCTTTAAGCGAAGGCTTCCTGACTCAGGATAAGCAGCAAAAAACCTGCATGGCTTCATTAAGAAACAGCTTCCTGGTTCATGCTGGTGCTGGTGGCATGAATAGCTCTGGCTCTTTCTGGAGGTCCTGCATTTAAATGGGGTCCGTGAGCAGCCTGTTACAAACTGCTAAATGGCGACATAGACCAGCTGTGTCCCTGGAGTGGGGAGGTGAGCATGGCAGTGAACAACCCTCCACCATGTTGGACTGGGTGGAACAAGCAGGGAGCGCTGTGGAATTGCTACACCCTAGCCACACCCACTTAGCGTTAAAATAAAGCTTCTGGTCAGAAAATGATTACAGATATGCAAGACAGACAGATTCAGGTAAAAACGACCTCTGAATAGGTCACAGTGTTGTATAAATGTACACAGGCTTGGGAGAGAGAAGAAAAAGAATATAGACGGTTATAAAAAGCAATAAGTTTGGGGGCTGGAGAGATGGCTCAGAGATTAAGAGCACTGATTGCTCTTCCAGAGGCCCTGAGTTCAATTCCCAGCAACCACATGGTGGCTCACAGCCATCTGTAATGAGATCTGGTGCCCTCTTCTGGCCTGCAAGCATACATACAGACAGAACACTATATACATAATAAATACATCTTTAAGAAAAAAAGCAATAAGTTTAAAAAATAAAACAAAGTATTTAAAGATCCAGAGCATAGACATCATAGATTAAAGGAGTGAAGAAAAATAAGCCACATAAAGATGGAATATACACAGAGAGTCTGGATTATGTATATTATTGTGTTTTCTTTGATTTTTTTGACTGCAGAGAGACATTTGATTCTAGGGACTGTTAAGCTAAACCAACCTATATATTTTAAAAGTATCTTGACTTCAAAATTTGAGTGTAAGGACATGTTACTTTGGAAAAGAGGTTCTGCTTTTGTTTCCCCAGAAGATGAGAACCTGTGGATTTCTTCCAGGCTAATGTGGTTTGATGGAAAAAGACCCCCTGAAAAGTCTCCATGAACCCTAAAAATACTTTGTCCAACAAACATCAGGAAGCAATTTGGAGAAAACACTACCCAAATTCCCAAAATGATTGTTTATAAATGTTTGTTTTCATTTAAAGGGGGATATGATATAGAGATGAATACTTTGCATTGGTATGGATCTTGGTCTATTGATACAAATTTAACGTTATTTTGTTACACTGTATATGTTTTTCTGCTCTTGTTTAAGGTATTGTGTTTGTGCAGCTCATTTAAAAATGCTGTTTCAGCCAATGGCTTAGCAGAACAAAGCCAGGCAGAAAATCCGAACAAGGATACAGAGAGAAAGTAGGCAGAGTCAAGGAGATGCCAGGTAGCTGCTGAAGGAGAAGACGCCAGATCCTTACCAGTAAGCCACAGCCTTTTGTTGATACATAGATTAATAGAAATGGGTTAATTCAAGATGTAAGTGTTAGCTAGAAATATGCCTGAATCATTGGCTAAACAGTGCTGTAATTAATATAGTTTCTGTGTGATTATTTGAGTCTGAACAGTTGGGAAAGGAATGAGCAGCCTGCTTCTACAGGGGGAAGTGTTGAAGGGGGCTAGGGAGGAGAGTCTTGAAAGGGTACACCTTCAGTACATCACTGAGATGTGTAGGGTCTATGCAGAGATGTGGCCAATCACATTCTAAAGGACATGTTGGGCATGGTCACCAGCTGAAATGTTTCCATGCTATATCTCTTACACTAATTCCAGTTTTAATTATGCTAATGGCTCTTTGGGAAGTTAAATCATATGGTTAGAGTGGAGTGGCTTACCACTCAGCCTTAAGAATAAAGCTGGGACTCAGATCTGGTCAGTCAGTTTTTAATCCCAGCCAATCACAGGAATGGATGTACATATAATGTAACTGGTTCTGTGACCCCAGCACTTTTACTAGAATCATGTTGATGTTACTAGGCTATAAGCATTAATCCGTAAGCTTCTATGCACTAAACACAGGAAAGCCAAGCATAGCTAGAGGAAGGGTTGACCAATTTCTGTCAAGTGATATGTTTGAGTCCTATCTAGTTTTTGCAATTGCATGAACTTCAACCTAAACTTCTTTCTGTGCTTAAGCCAATTTGATTTAGACAATCTATTACTCGCAACAAAGATCACCTAACAAATATGAAATCAGTACCCAAATTTAGTCTGATGTAGACCAGCCCGACTCTTACAACTTGTGAGTACAACTCAGAGACACATCACCAAATTTGCTGTGAGCAGAAGGCTTGCTAAAGAGCTTGGGCTTCCAGATCCGCCAGAAGGAGTTTTTGAGGGCATCTCTCTGGTTCTTCCCTGTGAACATATGCGGTCACTTATATCCTGTGACTTCAAGACACTGTCATTCATCTTCAGTGATCAGCCTTCTCCATGAAATTTTCCACAGAACCTCAACATTTTAGTAAATTGCCTTTAGAAGCAGCTTATATTCATCTTGTTTTCAGTGAATTCTACAAGTCCGGTGCTTACATGAACGATCCTTTAGGAGAGTTTGAAATGGCTCATTCAAAATTGGTTCTCAACTTGAAGGAGGAATGAATGAGAAATCATGCCTTGGAATGCTCCCTCCCCCATTTTGTCTGTGATGTGTGCACTAACGGGCATTATATGCAGAGGAATCTGACCTACCCTGTCCATCCCCTCCAGGATTTCAGTGACTTTGATAATTTCTCTCTCAGCTTTTATATTTCCAGAACAAAGTGTCCCATTTTGATCTCCCCTTGAATGGCATCCCTGTCCCCCACCTCCTTGATCATTCTCCATATCCTCCTTTTCACTTCCCCAGCTTCTTTATGTCTTTTAAAGGCTTTCCCAGAACTACACACAATATTTCCAGAGATCAGAGAATCAGCCTTTTATCTCTGCCCATTGATGTTAAAAATTTGATCATGATAAAATGAATCATCCTGAGGAATCTGCATTGGAATATCAGCCCAAAGTAATTTCTCCTTTCGTCCACTCGCATCCTGGGGAAGAAATGCAGGGCCTGCTGCTTGTGCAAGCCTAGGCTAGGCCTTTTGGGATGTTAAACAGAATGGAAGTCACCCTTGTTCCTCAAGAATGGCACAGTGCCAATAACATCAGTTGAACTGTAGGCCACAACATTAATTCTTTATTTAAGAACTGTGCATGAAAAACAATCCGGTTTTGGCTCTCATGCCAACTATACTTTCTTAACAAGGGCCCAGAGGCAAGTGGGGAAACTCAAGTAGTTTTGATTCATCTGAATCAGCCTTCCCCATGTTCATACTTCCTTCCAAGACGCCTGGAGTTTCCCCCTGGGAAACTGACATTCTGAGACTCAACAGTTTAAACTCTTGTATGAGTTACGGTTTGAAATAAACACAAGAATAAAATGCTTCCATAATATGAATGTTGCCTTGGTTGAGACAAGTGTTCCAAACAGTCCCAGTGTAAAGGTTTAGCCTCAAGAGTGATGCTGCCAAGAAGTGGTTGAACCTTTAAAAGGGGAGGCTATTGGGAGATCATTAAGGCCATTGAGGACAAGTTCTCTAAGCGACTGAGAGACCTTTGTGTCTTCTTCTCTTGTCTTTTGTCTTTTATTTTTTATTTTGGTGTTTTGAAACAGGGTCTCACTATGTAACTCTGGCCATCTTGAAACTCACTATGTATACTAGGGTGGCCTGGCACTCACAGAGGTCCACCTGTCTCTGCCTCTGAGTACTGGGACCAAAGGTGTGTGCCACCATGTTTGGCTTGGTGTTTATCTTTAAGTAGTACTCTTACCAGAGTTCCAAGTCAATGATGCCACTTGATCATGAATTAAAACTTCCCAAATAATGAACAAGAATAATTTTTTAAGTGACTCATCACAGGCATTTTGTTACATTGTCAGGAAACTAGCTAATGTAAGTGTCTACAGAGGGCAGGCTTGGGTAATAGTACTCTCTCAGGTAGGGTGTTTCAAAATCTTCTTAGTGGATCTGGAACAGGCTGAGCTGGCTTCCTTCTTAATTCATGCCGTTCCTGGAGAAATCTTTCTCTACAGTTTTGCCCACTATGACCTATGCTCTCAGCTTTGGTTGACAACTCTCTTTCTCCCCCACTTATCTGTTCAAATTTGAATGTCTCAAGGGCCCTAGCGCTAGTAATAGGCGAAGGTACTGACCTTGTCCCCTTGAGTAATCACTGTTTTTCTGTGAAGCCAGGGATGTTAGTCCATCTGAGACAAAAAAGGTTGGTTCTCTTTTTCTGGAGGAGCTGAAAATGGCCAGTTCTTTTCCAGTGCGCTGAGCTGATAGGAGGAACCCGTGATTGCTGTTGGCTCCTGAATGGAGGACTGAGAGAAGCCACATGGAGGGAGGCAAAGTGCAGGGTGGAGCTAGGTTACTGACATCTCATTACAGTCCTGGCCACTGAGAGTTCTCGGTGCACAAGTCAATTCAAGTGGACTTTCTGAAATTCTCAAGCCAAAAGGTCTCTTGATGATTTTTCTCATAGATTACAAACTGGATCCTGTTGGACTGGGCTTCTTGTTTCCCCTCCGTGGCTTGTCTCTCCCTGCCCACGGCTCATGCAGGTCTCTTTTCAAATTTGCTAAACCCAGAGCTCCTCAGCTGCGTTGTTCACACTTCACACCAAGAGCGTGAAATCCACCAACACAGGAGGCCGCTGCTGCTTTTCCAGAAAACGAGGGGCCGGCTTCGCACTGTTGCATCACTACCTAATATAGTAGCTCAAGTGATTTAGTACAAAGAACGTTCAGCCAGCCAAAAGGTGGTAAATGATTTATCCTTCTCTAACCCATTCACTGGCTTAGACACAATTCATACATTCTTGCTTGAATTATTCTTCCGTGCCACGTGCTCTCTCCATGTGATCCCCTGCAGCCGAGGCTTTGAGCTCTATGATACTGTTTTGTGTAGTTCAGCTAAGCTCCGTTGTTCTTGTCTCTCTTTGTTGCTCAGACTGGAGACTTACAGGCGTGTCTCAGGTTTACTGTCTCTGGGCTTTGTAAACTACACCGAGCTCATCAAGTGACAGTTTTTATTTGGTTTATTGTAGTGTTTTCCTCTAATGTTCCTTGTTTTGTGAAAGCCCCATTTCTTCACTGAGACATCCTACCTTTGGCCCCTTTTAAGCACCTTGTCTTACTCCTTGGAGTGTTACTATAACGCAGCCTCTCGGGTGTGTCTGCTGACTTCAACATCACCACCGCTTTGCTTCATTAATGTCTGCTGGTTGCCCTTTCTCTTCAAGCTGCTGAGAAACTTTTCATCTTATGTTTGGCTAAGAGTTTGGAATAGATCCCAGACATTTTGAATACTACACTACCATGCTTTATGACTTTGGATTTTGTTTTAATACAATAGGTAGTTTTTTTTTTTAATTTTGTTTTGTTGTGTTTTGTTTTATTGTAGTCAAACAATCAGCTCAGCTACATTTGGGCCACAACCAACATTTCACGGGCTGTGGTTTCCATGTCAACTTACTTTTAATGCTTTTGCAATATAGTCTAAATCTATTTGTCCCATGGTTAGCGCTGAATGCCTCCAGTGAGCTTTTATGAATCAGATGCATTCAGACACAGCTGGGGGATGGTCCCTAAACCCACATTCTTTCAACTGCCTCCTTTGTTCAATTTTCTAATTCTCTGTCCCCAAATTTCCATTTACTTGTCCTTAAGCTACAAGGCTAAGGTTTCAGTTTTTCTATCTCACTGCACAGTTCCTATAAAGAGCTGCCCCATGGTCAGAAGGCAAGAAGCTGGAGAGAGACAAAAGCAAAAATGTTCTGTCTTGTTTGGGTGACAGTTACTCTTGCTGGAGAGAGGTTATTCCCTTTCTCTGAGTCTTTGGAGTCAGTTGGCATCTACCACCATGACGGACCTGCCCCACTTAGCTCTTCTCCATTTCCCACTGAGCTATAGCTTTGGGGCTGAGGCTGCCAGGGGACTGGGCTGGGAGAGAGAGAACATCAGAAGACCTTACAGGAAGGCATTCCCTCCCCTTTTCCTAGTCCGTATTGTCTCTGGTAAATAGTATTTTTTTGGACTAGAAATTAATAGCTATTCTTGAAGTCCCTTCTCCTATGTGAGATCCAGGCCCTGGAGAATGGATGAGCCTAATGGGAGAGGCGTTCACTAAGTGATGGGCCTTTGGGAATCTTTTTGGTTATTGCTTTTGCAGTAACCCCTTTTCTCCTCCAGTGCACCTAGTCCTTATGGTGGCTTCGTGAGTTCTATACAGGTTCACACACTTGGTGGGAGCACAAGGTGGAGTATGCTTCTTCCCTCTTAGAGCCAGAATGTCTGCCTCTCTCTTAACAGCATCATTTTCTTCAGCCGTTGCCTTTCTAATCTATGTGCTGCAACCTGGGCGGTGAGGTTGATGCACACTAGATTTCCTCTTCACCATACCTTTGGAGACATCTATCATTGTTTCCAACTTCCAGACTTATCTAAAATAAGTCTAAAACAAAGCTAAGTAATTCACTCAAGAGCCAACCATGAGCAGATGGGTGAGAGTTCTCACTCAGGCCTGTTCATACTTTTTAGTTTGACTTCATTATGGTCCAGAACGACAAGGACTCACAGAGACAGCGCAGTTTAGGTCCAAGCCTCAGGATTAAAAGCTGAGCTCATGTTAAAGATTACATAGGGATTTTACATGGTTTGTTATATAAGAGGGATTCAATAAATAATTATTGTCAAATAAGAGCTCCTTTAAGGGAAAAGTATGCCTCAGCCTAAAGGAATTATTTAATGACAGTGGGGGAATCAGGCTAGTGTTTTATTTATTCGTAGCCTTGCATGGTAACTCGATGCAGTCTCTCATCTCTATTCAGATACGCCCCTCTTCTCTTTGTTCCATTGATTGCAACATGCAAATTTCTGTATCCCCAAGTGTGTATAGCAAGCCAAACCAAATTGCTAACTGACTGTTGTCCTGAAGACTCCATATTTCCCATGCAAAGACCTAGTATAGAGCGTGGCGGCTCAGTCCCCCAGCACTGTCTCTGCAGCAAGCCCACAGCCAGGGTGCTCTTTTCATCAGCGCGGGGCAGAGAACTGCACCTGGAATGTTCACAAGCGGCGGTGGCAACCCATTCCCCACAGCCTTCAAGTCCTTCAGATAAGATGAGAACGGCACTATAATGACAGTTTATGAAATGAAAGCAAATATAGTGTCCTTGCATCAGAGACTTTCTATAGCAGAGAGGATAATAATAAAGGCAGAGAGTGAATGGTGAACCCCATCTTGCTGTATTTCCATAACAACACAGCTCTGCAGCTCCAGTGGGGCAGGAATCAGGCCAGAGAGTTATGGATGCTTCCATTATGTATAGATTCTTCAGTCTCAGAGAAGGGGGAGGGGCTCTTCTGAGGTGTGTTTTCTTAAGTCATTGATAAAAGACAGATTCATTAAACTGAATCTTTGGAAATTTTTTTTCCTATCTGATTCTCAAGCACCCTTGCCAATAAAAGAAAAACTGAGAGTTTTGCGCCACTGCGACAAAACACACTCTGCTGAAATCAAGCTCCTCACAAGACTTTTGGGGTGCCCGGGACTCTTTCTGTGCCTGGCCACCCAGGACTCTTCTTTTTATTGCCTTTCCTTGGAGATTTTTATTTTGTAAGTACAGAGGACATTCGGATGTGCATAACCAATTTAGTATCTGCATGTACACACTGCTGCAGCCTCTTGAGGGAGAAAACGTTCAGAATTTTGTAGCACAGATTTGTGTAGTGCTGGAGAGACCTGGATGTTCATCCCATGATATGCCATATAGTCAGGAAGGTTTCCTTTCATGGTTTGAGACTTCAGGTTCCTAGGGCAGTGACTTGGTTAGGGCTACTGTTGCTGTGGTCAAACACCGTGACCAAAAGCATTGTGGGGAGGAAAGGGTTTATTTGGCTTACATGCCCACATCACTGTTCATCACTGAAGGAAGTCAGGACTGGAACTCAAACAGGAGGCAGGAGCTGATGCAGAGGCCACGGAGGGGAGCTGCTGACTGATTTGCTCATCATGGCTTGCTCAGCCTGCTTTCTCATTGAACTCAGGGCCACCAGTCCAGGGGTGACCCCACCCACAATGGGCCTGGCCCTCTCCCATAAATCACTAGTTAAGAAAATGCCCTACAGGCATTTGCTTACAGTCAGATGTTATGGAGGCGTTTTCTTAATTGAGGTTTCCTCCTCTCAGATGACTTCAGCTGTGTCAAGTTGACATCAAACCGTGCTGCGCAGGTAGAAGGAAATGGGGCCTCTATCCAGTGTCCATCAAGGACCAGCCCTCCATTTCACTCAGCGCTGTGCCACCTGGAACAATGAAACTGTTTTCTTGGCCACTTATTTACCTTATACATGGCTGAGGACTCTTTAAAAAGGATTTTTTTCTGAGAAGAAAGAAAATTGCACCAGTAGCAATTACAAAACCCAGAACTTCACCCCACTGGGTTTTATAGATTCTAGTTGCAGGTGGTGAGCACATGGTCACAGAGAGCCAAGTTAACAACTGGGCCAAGAACCTGCCCAGTGCTAGAGATCCGCACTGCTGTAAACACAAAACCAAAGAGTCCACCGAGTCAAGTGTCCATGGCTCCAAGAACTGGGATCCAGCTAAAAATAGGCTCAGTTGTTGACTTCCTCATAAGGCAAGGCCCAGGGACAGAGACGACTGTCAATGCACCATGGGGTGATGGGAAAGGCTTGAACTGTTCCTGAGGATCCTTACTTCTGTTTTGTAATTTACCCCAACTCTAACTGGCTTCACATGTATTTCAGTAAGAGCTTCTGAGCAGATCATATGGATAAACACAAAACAGAACTTGGCAAAGAGAAAGAAAAAAATGAAATGCAAAATATTCCTTTGATTTCTAGTGTTTCCTCTCCTTCCCACCGACATCCTTGCCGAGTTTCTGGGTATGCTGTTAGACCGTTGTTCTAAACAATGATTCAGCAGCATTGTGAGCTGTACACTCAACTCACATTCTCACTTATTTCTAATATTTATCTACCGAGCATTTATTGGGTGTGTGTGTCTAATTCAAAGGTTATTAACTTGCCTTTTGCCTTCTGAAGAGTTTAGCGTGTATAAGAATGGAAACAGAATGAAAGGGAATAAACAAAGCAAAGAGTAGAATATAATAAACACTATAGGCATTTCAGTAACTGACATTCTGCTTAATCAAGCCAACTTTTCCCTTCTATTTTAATTTACAGTTATATTTATTTGTGTGTGTGGGGAGAGCAGTTGGGGGATGCTTGTGCCATGGTGCATGTCTGGAGGCCAGATGTCACTATGCAGAAGTCGGTTCTAACCCTCCACAGTGTGGGTCCCCTCATGCGTCAGACTGGGCAGCAAGCACCTTACTTCTCAGTAGCCCATAGCTGGCTTTTGAGATGGAGTCTTGGTCAACAACACAGGATGGCCTCAAAATTCTGCCTCTACCTTCAGAGTGCTGGGATTCCAGGTGCGTGTCACCAAACTTGACTCCCCAACTTTTAAGTACAGTGTCTCTAGGGAGGAGATGCTCTCAGGTGTAGCAAGGAATTCAAAAGCACATAAAGTAATGTGTCATTTTGAGGAGAAACTGAGGTAGCTGAGAGAAAATAGGGTATTTTTAAGGGGCAGAAGAAGAAATAACCAGAAGGGTTGCCATCGGACCTGGGACTCCTGAGTTGGAGTCATCAGAGATGAAAGGAGGGGCTTCTCAGGACACGAGAACAGCGTGAAGGCACCCAGCAGTGGGGTCATAGAGAGCAGAGCAGTATGTAAACCAGCATTTCTGCTGAGCAGCTATCACCGTCTACTCCAAAATACATTGGAACACAAGAAAAACTAAATAAAGCAGGCACTTGCTGGATCAGTGAAATGTGGGACACAGCCCCAGGGGCAAGTGACTTGCCATTTGAAGCAAGCCGTGTTCTGGTCTTTGAAACACTGAAGTCAGTTAAAACGGCATTAAGGATAGACAAGGGCTCTCTGGACCCCAGTTTCTCTGTCTGAACAATGGTGTTAATGAATGCCCATTTGGAAGGGCTGTCTCGAGGATCATGACCATTCTAAAAATTAGCTAGCAGGTAATAGACACTTGAAATATGTTGATAAGTTTGGTTCATAATAACAACAATAATAAGGCAGATATTATCTAGCCAGATGTGACAAGCCATCACAATGAGGGCCCCATTCATCGACATTCTACTAAGTTGCTGTAATTAAGATAATAAGACAACTAAGGACTGGCCCATTAGTTCACTCTCAATTTGTGATTTACCTCAGGCGGGGATCTGCTCGTTGCATCTGCTAAGAAATGTAAAATGCTGTCATCACCAGGGATTTAATGCATTTCATGTAGATGAGCAAAAGACCAAATGTTTCCAAAGGAAGCACACTGAAGAAGAAGGCAGGCAGGCAAGAGACTGTGCTGGGGAAGGGAACACAGCCTGGAGTCAGGTCTGAACCCGAACGCTTATTTAGTCACTGACTATCTCTGTGGCCTTAGATGAGCTACTCAGGCACTCCTCACTTCCTTGTTGTCGATAAGAAGGGGTAGTGATGGCAGCAGCAGCAAGGGACAACAGAGGAGCAGTGGAGGTGGCATTGTTCAAAGCAGCGAGTCTGGCACGTAAGCATTAGTGCATTTTATTGATGACCAATTTCCCTCTATCTGTTCTTCAAAATAGTCTCAACTTCAGGCCATCAACCCCTGTTTGAAGGAAGTACGAACGTTTGCTTAGCAGTTATAAAACTTCAACTTGTCCCCATCTCTGCCACCAGCTCACTGTGTGACCCTGATCTAAAAATGCTTCTTACATAACCCCAGGTTGTTAAATTCCCTTATTAGATGTAGAAATCAGTTGGGTAAGTTCCGTCTTTGAAGTCTGACCCATCAGGACCCTATGCCTCTCTTCTATGAGCTTCACCACTAAACCAAGTCTGCGAGTTTGTGGCAGGGATCAAATTAGAAGATCGTGTGAAACCACCATGCCACTTAACCCCCACTTTTCATTAAAGAAATACAGGGCTACTCAAATAGGAAAGAGAAGCCACGTTAGTTACCTAGGCATAGCTGTGACAGAACACCTGGAAGGAGCAACTCCAGTCAGGAAAAACTGGCTTCGGCTGCTGGTTTCGGCTCACCCTGGTGGAGAAGGCTTGGCAGGCAGCTCAGCTCACACCAGTGGGAACGGCAAAGGATGTTCGCATCATGGCAGAGCAGACATCAGAAAGAGCACGGCCATAGCCACAGCCAAGCTTTAACCTGCAGAAGTATCCCCTAGTGGCCTACTTCCACCAGCTAGGCTGCACCTCCTAAAGGTCCCACAGCCTCCCAGAATAGTCCCACCAGCTGGGGACAGGCATCCAAACCAAGAGCTTATAGAAGATTCAGACTCAAATGGAAACAGAACTTCTACTTCATGCCTGCTGCTGCAGAAGGGCCCCTATAGCCCCCCTTTTAATGTAGTCTGGGAGAAGGGCTGTTCTGTGTAGGGCAACATTCAGTGGGAGAATTTTAACTGGTCTAGACCTTTGGCAACACAAGTGGAGGCCATTCAGATTATTTAGTGATGTTTTGACTTGCTAATGAGTCTACATGGTTTTGGGTAGACCCAGAATAACTCAAGAACTGCTAGCTCTCAGGATTGAAAGCCATCCCAGAGACATTTGAAGATCCCGGATATTATTTACAGAGACAATTTGGAGAGCATATCTTATAATGGGCCCACAGAGTTGGAGGTGTGTATTTTTAGATTTCCCTGAGCACCTAATATTGCACAGCACCTGTTTTTCTGAAACCAAATGGCAGAGACATTTTTCTGTCTGGTTTCCTTGGCACATTTTGGAGTACAGCCTGGACCCTGTGGTGTGCTACATTCCCCAGCCGCGTGGAAGCAAGGATTACAAGGTTGCACAAGGCAAAGGAAACCAAAGACACAGACTTTGTAAAGTGAACCCTGGACCACAGGCCACGGTCTCTTTCAGCACCACAAACAGCTCCATAACACAGTCTCCAGTGCGGCTTCCACCGGGAGTCCAGACGCCTATGTGGAAAGCAAGCCCTTTGCCTTGTTCCTGAGAGTGAGGGTCTCTTTACATTGTGTACCAAGGTGACCTGTTGGGTTCATCCCGTTTTTACCCTTCGGCTGTTCACTTGTTCATTCAGTCAAAAACAAGCTAACAAAACAGACTTCTCCCTCAAAGGGTCTCATTTCTTCCAAGAACTTCAAGTCAAAATTAATGGAGTCATTTGGCAACGGTAGAATCATTTCAAAACAATTTGGGGAAACAGTGTGTGTGTGTGTCACACTCGGGAGGATGAAGCTTTATCACACTACATTTTCAGTCCACTGCTGTAGACACAAGCTTGTGCTGTTTACTATGACCAGCAGTTCTTAACAAGAAAACAGAGAGGTGAGGGGGGTGTTCTATAGTGACCTAAATAAAATAAAATATATTAAATAAACAACTGTATGCTGCGTGATAGCCGGTGTCTTAGTTACTTTGTCAGTGTGACCACAGAGTTGTCGCCTGACAGAAACAACTGAAGTGGGCAAGTCTACTGGTTCACAGTCAGAAGGTTTTAGCTCATCACAGCAGGGTGAGGCAGCTCAGTTCATGGTGGTGCCTCACAGAGGAGGCTGCTCAAATCAAGGTGGACCAGAGCAAGACAGGAAGTGAGCAAAGATAACATCCTCTCCATCGACCTACTTCTAGCTACCAGCAGGAGGACCGCTTCCATAAACCCCCAAGTTTCAGAAAATCTATGGCCTGTTCTATTTAATGAATATGATCTGGCGACATCATAGAGCTGGACTGGGAAGGGAGGAACTGGAGGCAGGTAGACCAGTTAAAAGATGATGCTGCACCACAAGCAAAGAACCTGAAAAGCTAATACTGAACCCTAAACAGGCTCAAGGAACAAGGTACACAAAAGAGAAGACAGAACGGAGAAGTGCCAGGAGGATCTACAGGAACAGAGAATTTCTTTGGGACTAGCATTGTGCTTGAGCGCCTGTGTGTAATCGTTGCTGTGGAGGGGCCTTGCCTTGGTGGGCAGAGACTAGTCTCCAGGCATGCTTATAGGCTTTACGAAGTCATGGAACTTCATCACATGAGACAATTCCTTCATCTTGAAGTGCAAAGCAAAGTAACTGCAGAATTGCAAAAGTGGGGTATCTGATTATCAGGCCAGCTGTGGCTCCACAGGCCTGCTCTCTAGCTCAGACAATGAAGACGCTGGCTCAGATTATCTTCTATCCTTCCACGTTTTATATTCTTTAACCCTTCTGAGGATTTAAAAGTCTAAATTCTATAGAAGCAATAAAAGTTTTTCTCTGAAATCCAGCCAGACAAGACCCCACCCTCATTTGAAGAGTATGTTGTTTGAGGTGATCATTTTGTTGCGGTTATGTGAAACCCAACATAAATAATTTTTAGGAAAAAAATTGTTTTGGCTCAGAATATTCAGTCTATAGTCCTTGGCTCTGCTGCTTCTGGACCAGGGTGAGGTAGCATGCTGTGGCAACAGGAACATGTAGCTGAGACTACTCACCTCATGGCAGACAGAAGCCATAGAGGACAGTTACACACCAAACAGCACAAGATATAACCACCAAAGACATTCATTGTCCCACTGCCTCTCTCCAGACCTCTGACATTGTACCATCCCCCAACTGTCTACTCAAATTTGACTCCCTTGGAGGTTTAATCCATTGTGAAGGTAGAGCAGAGAGTAGCCTGGAGTCTGGGGACAGGGAACATTTGCACACACATGCAACCTTGAGTCTCTGAAGCCACCAGGGAAGCAACTCTGTCTACACCCCAGAAGCCCCAAGGCAATCATGCCTCTGCCGCTTCCAACAGTCATTTCCATTCCTCAGCTCTGCTTCCAGCCCTCTTCCCACCCCTTCCTTTTCTCTTTCCAGGCCTGGCTTCCACATAGCCTGCGTGCCTGGGCTCCTGCCGGCTTTCAGAGGAAAGCAAGCAGAGACACAAGCCTGCTGCTGTAGATCTTCCTTCTGCTGGGGATGCACTCCAGGGCCTTGAGCATCCTGGGTAAGTATGACACCATCAAGGGACACATCAAAGCAGAATCTTCCAGTTTTAGAGAAGCCTGGAAGCAGGGCTTCAATCGCTCTTGATTTGCAAATGGGGAAATTAATCAATTAAGAAAATCATAATGTTGGTTGGTCATGGTACACCTGTTATTCATTCTTGCCCCCAGAAACTACCGGTATGCAAGTTTTCCTTCATAGAAAGTTCAGCAAGTTCTGGGCTTTGGGGCTTTGGTTGTGTAAATGCTTAAGCTGATCAGATGAAGAAAAGGGAATGGTGTCTATGCTCTTCCTCTTTCTCCAGCACAAATGAAGAAAAGTTACTCATTTTTAAATTTGTATTTAATGGCATTTACAGCTCTACAGGCAAATAAAACCGGAACATATGATGAAGGGTGTGCTGGCTTTTGACACTCATGTCACTGTGAGATGGTTACCACACCAGCCATCAACCTGTCCATCACTTCACATGTCGCTGTCTTCTTGCTGCCTGGTGAGAACATTTGAAAGCTTTTCTCAACCAGCTCCAAGTACATGGTGCATCACTTCTCTTCACAGCCACAGGCATGTGAAATCCCAGAACATTCGTCAGGTACCAAAAATTTGTGCCCTTTGACCCCCATATCTTCACTTAACTCCCATCTCTTGGCTTCAGGGGAAATATCATTCTACTTTCTGCTTTTAAAGTTTGTCCTTTAAAAAAAAGCAAAATTCTTTATTGATTCTTTGGGAATTTTACACCATGCACCCCAATACTGCTCACCTTCCAGTCCTTCCATATCTGCCCCTCACCCCGCAGCATGCCCTCCCCAAAATTAATCAAAAACAAAGCAAACTGACCTCGCTCCTATGTCTTTCCAACACCTCTTCATTCTTCCTAGTGGCATGAGGAGGGAGATGTGGGTGTCACACAGTGTCCCCTTTTGTCCGTCAGCCCCTCCTGCAAAATGTTCATCACAATGAATCATTGATCTGGCTCAAGGCCTCTGGCACACCCTCATCACTGGGCCCTCCCTGGAACTACTCTCAGATGTCCTGCAATTGTCCCAAGTCATGGAGATCCTGTGGCTATCACTCTGCAGGACCAGCCCTTTAGGTACTCCTGCAGATCACAGATGGGGTAGATGCTAGGGCTAGCCAAACCACAGCCCAGCATGGGTGGTATAGGTGGTAGCTGAGCTGGTCAGTCTGGGTCCCTGGACCACCCCCTCACAGGAGGTCCTCATAGCTCTCCTAGGTCCATGCCATCAGGCCCAGTTCTCCCATGCCAGTGAGGGGTGGGACCATCTCTCCCAGTGCTGGAGGCCAGCTCTCCTGCTGCAGCATCCAGTGAGAGGTAGGGCCAGGGAGGGGTGGAGCTAGCAGATTACTGCCTTTGGATTTCAACATGCATGGTTCCTATTAACCTCTGTGGTAACACGGGCCATGGGTATCATCACAGACCCCAGGTGCAGCAGGAACATGGACCTAGACATGGCCCTTGGCAGCAGCTTAGGTTCAGACATCACCATGGCCCCGGTGGCAGCACAGGGCACCCAGATCAGCACGGCCCCAGTGGCAGCAAGGTCCTCGGACATCAACATGGTCTCAGGTGGCTGTCCAGACCCTGGACATTTGCTTAGTTTTTGGTGGCAACAGGAGCCATGAACATGGCCCATGGCAGCAGCTCAGGCCTGGATGACACACTGGCAACTGGTGGCGGTGCAGGCCACTCAGATCTGTATGGCCCTGGTTGCAGCATGACCCTCAGATCCCCAACTGACCTCGGGTGACCACCTAGACCCCATGTATTTGCATGGCCTTTGGTGGTATCAGGAGCCATGGGTATCAACCCAGGCCCTGGCTGTGGTAGGACCAAGGACCCAGACATGGCCCTACACTGCGGCCCTGACTTGGATGTCACCATGGCTTTGGGTGGCAGCAGAGGCCATCCAGATTAGCATGGCTCCAGTGGCAGTGTGGCTCTCAGACACTAACATGGACTCAGGTGTCTGACCAGACCCTGATCATCTGCACAGACTTCATTGATTGCTAAAGCCATGGGCATCAACACAGACCCTGTCTACTGCAGGGCCTTGGACCCAGACATGGCTCCCAGCAGCATCCCAGGCCTGGATGTTATCGTGTCCCCGGCAGCAGCACAGGCCACTCAGATCAATATGGCCCCAGTGGTGGCATGGCCCCAAAATGGCCACAGGTAGTAGCTCAGACCCCGGGTATCCCTGTGGCCTTGGTGACAAGATGGGCAATGAATGTCAACACAGATTCTGGCTGATGTAGGACTACAGACTCAGACACGGCCCTAGACAACAGCCCAGGCCCGGATGCCACCCTGGTCCCTAGTAGCAACAGGCTGCCAATATCAGCCCATTCGCCATCGCTTTCGATTCTGCAGAACTGCCTCTTACCACAGCACACGAAACATTCACCTCTTTCTCTCCTGTTTTCACATCAAATACTCACACATCAAAACAGCACCCACCCACCTAGGCAAAGCAGTGGATGCTTCAGGCAGGTCAGAAGCTTGACTTTTTAATGAGTCCACATGTAAGTGGGGGTATGAGGGCTGGAGAGATGGCTCGGTGGTTAAGAGTGCTTGCTGATCTTGCAGAGGGCTCAAGTTCAGTTCCTAGAATCCATGCCAGAAGGCTCACTGCCATCTGTAACTCCAGCTCTAGGGATCCAGTGTCCTCTTTTGGTCTCTTTGGACACCACACATGCACAGATCCACTCATAGACACACAGACACACATGCATACACATGACTAAGAACTAACACAAATTAGTAAATATAATTAAAAACTAACACACAGGTTAAAGTGTGGGCCATTTGCCTTTCTATACTCCAGATCCACCAACTTGTCACAAATGAAAGAGTCTAGTCTGTTTTTATGGCTGAATAATATTCCTGCATGCTGAAACACATGAGTTCCTCATGCAGTTTGCTATGAGCCCTATGCCCGATGGATGGTTGGTGGAGTTTTTCTTTCTGTGCTCTCTGCCATGCATCAGGGTTTAGCTTGATCCGGTGCCACTTGCTCATGCTAGCTTTTCTTCTTGTGCCCTTGTGAGAATGCACTAAAAATCCTCATGAACGACTCCTTCCCCATTCCTTTTCTCTTCTAAGAATTTTATGCTTTCATGTTTCAACATCTTAAATCTAAGACCTTACTCCGTTTCAAGTTTACTTTTGTGAGTGGTGTAAAAGTTCAGTTTTTTCCCGTTGTTGGTGTCTAGACATAAATTAGGATTTTGCTGAGTTTTGTTGATTTTGTTTCCCGAATTTAGTTTCGGCAGCTTTTCCTTAGTTTTCAGATTTCTCTGTATATGATCATGTCACCGATAAACAAATGTAACTTCACGTCTTCTTTTCGTGTCTTATTCTTGCTCAGTCGCTTTCACTAGAACTTTCAGGGTGGTGCTAAATGGAGTGGTGAGCATGCTCCTGGCCTCGCAGAAGCCTGGGGTTCCCAGCACGCAGGACAGTGTTGACTGGATGTATACTGTGACCATAGTGTACTGAGAAGCATGACTTCTATGCCCTGGTTTGGAGTGTTTCCATAAAGGTTTCTTGCATCTATTGAGACCAGAGTTTGACCTTTAGCCTGCTAGTGTATGTCATATATATGAATCTGCACATGTTGGCCTGCCCTTACATCCCATAGCTAACTCTTATCTGCTCTGGTCCCGTTTGTTGGCATTTTGTTAAGGATGTTTGCATCCACACTCTTCAGCAGTGTTGGCCTGTACGTTTCCCAGTTTCCTGACCTGGATGCTGATCCCCATCTGGATCTTATCTGTGCAGAATGAGTTCAGGAGGGTCATCTCTCCTTCAGTTTTTTTTTTAAAGAGCGACAGGGGAACTAATATTAACCCTTTGGTAGGATTTTCCAGAAACTCTGTTAGGTTCTGGGCCTTTTTGGGACATCAGGCCTTGGGTTGCTGGGCCAATCTCAGTACTCATCAGTGCCCTGTTTAGACTCTGCTTCTTAAAGATCAGTCTAGGTAGGTTGAGTGTGTCTCAGGGCTTACCCATTCCCTTAGTTACTCCATACAGGCCATGGCTTGCTGCCGCTGCGTTCCTGTGGCGTTCACTCCAGGTGCTTACAATGCCTCCTTTTAGGTTTCCGCTTACTTATTTGAGCTGTTACCCTCTTCTTGGTTAGTGTAGCAAAAGGTCTGCTGATTTGACTTGTGTTTCCAAACAACAAATCTTGTCTTAATATTTTCACTGCATTTCTGCCTCTATTTCATTGACTTTTTCTCTAGTCTTAGCAGCTTTCTTCGGCTGTTTGGAGAGTCTGTCTGTAGGTTTAGTTGTTCTTTCTTTGAGGTATAAAGTTGGACTGTTTGTTTCAGGTCTCACCTCCCTGAATCAGCCGTTTGGAGCTGCGAACACTCCTCTTACAACTTCTGTCAGGCCTCCCATGCCAGCCCTTGACTGCTGGCAACTTAGATTTTGTATTTTCATGGCTTCCAATGCATTTTTTTAAGCTTCCTTTCTGATTTCTTTTTTGTCCATTGGTTTTAGCAGTGTGTCGCTTACTTTCTATATCTGTGTGGCTTTTTCAACTGTCCTGTTTCAACTATGACTGCTAGTTTCATAGTATTGTTGTCAAAAATGACACTGAATGACTTCAATCTTCTTGCGTTGTTAAGAGATGTACTGTGGCCTTGGAGAACATTCTGTGCCCACTTGAAAATACTATGTTTCTACTTCCTTTGGGTGGAATACACTATGTAGCCCTGTTGGGTCCATTGGTCTACAGTGCTGTCCACATCTACTGCCTTCTTCTCAACTTTCTGTGTGAGCAATCATTGCTGAGAGCGAAGCTTTGACATTCTCCCTATTACTGCACTGCTTCTTGAGTTTTCCTTTCCGGGCTGGTGGTGTTTGATTTATATATTGGGGTGTTTCAATGTTGGGTGTGTAAATATTTACAGTTGTTACGTTTTATTAACCAATTGCCCTGATTGAGAACACGTTTCGACCAGCATAGATGCTGTGACTTGGCTCCATACATAGAATAACATGCCATTCATCCTTTGTTTTATCTCAAGAGCATTCACAAAAAATACACAAGCGCATCGCCTGCAGACTGCAGACCAAAGTGTCCATGAACTTGAGTATAAAAAAAACCCAGTGTGAGGGTTGGGGGCCTTTTCTAGTGAGACTTTGAGTCTGGCCCAGAGATCAAGCCATTGAGCTGTTGCCATTGTCTCGGGCCACGACTACTTCAGAGAGTGAAAAAAAAAAAAAGCTGCAGCTAGTGTCTGAGTCTTCAATGCTCATGTCCCTTGGGAGAGTCTTGCCTGGTCATGTGTATCTAAGCATACAACCTTGGTTGCCCAGGAAACCAAGGCCAAGTGGGTCTGGATGCGTTTGCTCTGTTTCTCCTGTTCAGCCGAGCTGCCGCCAGAGCAGCTCAACAGTGAGCATCCCACAGACGAGGGATTCACACAGATTCCTTCACAGATGTGGTGAATGCCATCAGGGGCAATTTGTGGTGACAAACACCACCGAATGCAAACACACTGTGATTCCTCCAAAAGGCTTGTGTCTGGTACACAAAACGAAGCCAACACTGATTCAGCTGTGGATTTATTAAGTGCCAGCTCTGTGACAGGCAGGGTGCTAGGGTCTGAGAAAGAAATGGTAGACGAAATCACCACGTTCCCTGGTCTCCTGACTTCATAGTTAATTAAACTAGCAAATAAATAAACAGACAAGTTCAGTTACTAATAAGGGCTAGGAAGAAAATAACAGGTGGTAAGGAGAGGTGAAAAACCACTTAATCAAGAGAAGGAAAGGGAACCCCTCTGAGGTGGCATTAGATCAAGAAGAGCATGGTGCCTGCAGAGAGGCAGCCACACTGGCATCTGCAGGAGGTCTCTTCCCAGAAGAAGAGGTGTGTAAGACAGCAGGGGGATAATCAGGATTCCTTGAGCTGTTTTCAGTTTATTCAGATAAACTGGAACCCATGTACCCATGGCCACGGGAGATGGAATAAAGAGGAATTCAGTGCAGAAGAATTGCTAGAAAGATCCCTGGGCCAGAGAAAATCTCCTAGGTGTTGGGGTTGTGTCTGCCCATTGCCAGCTGGGCAACCTTGAGTATGCTACTCTTATTGGACCTTGGCTTCTCCATCTACAGATATCCACATCTGGAAATCGAGATCTAGGGATGTAGTTTCCTGTTGTGCTTTTGCTTTTGAGCCTTTCCTGTAAATCAAGTCCCATCTGTTAGTACACATATAAAACAATGAAGATCCAGTCTCATCAACCAGCACATGGTGGAGAGGTGACTGGCGACCTGTTCCCAAGGCCCTGGACTTCTAGGACTGCAAGGGTCATGGCCCCTTTGCTGAGCTTCAGATCCAAGAGTGGCTTAGTTTGTTTCTGCAAAGCCTTCTTATCTAGCTGTTCTCCCAAGGCATATTCCACTGAGGTATTGTGTCCCAGACCCTGTATATCTGGCCAGAAATGGGCAGCAGGGGGCTGTGATGCCACTCTGGACAATGGCTCCTCAGAGCCATGGCACGGTGCTGTTGGTACTGGGGGTGGCATGTGCCAGGAAGACCTTGTGACTACAAGAATGGCAGAAAGACTACAATGGCAGAAAGAAATGACTACAAGAATGGGGATGAGGTCAGGAGATGAGAATCCCTCAAGGAGTTGGACCACACTGCCAGAGAGGAGTTGGGGAGGTTTGATCCTATTTTAAGTTAACCTCATTAAAAAAAAATCTCACCATTAATTGCATCTACAATTAATATATATATATATATATATATATATATATATATATATATATATATATATATATCCTCCTCTTTTTTCTCTTCCCAAAAAAGGTTGGGCTCACAGTGTCTTTCACACACTACAAACTTAGAATGATTTACACTTCATCTTAAACATGCCAGCCTATACCTTTTACAGAAAATCACAATTGCTAAATTTATTTTTAAAACAACTGAAAAGACAAGTCTAACTTGGAGACTCAGTGTTCCTGAAACCAATTCATTCAGTGAGCGCTCTCTAGGTGTGGTGTCCTATGCGGGGGCGTGGGGTTAGAGAGATGGGTGGAGACCTCCTGGAAATGGATTCATTCTTTTAGACACGTTGCCAAAGGTGTTATACGGATGGTACTATGTCTGTGTGTACGCAACAAAGGAATCAAACTCAAAGAAGCCAGGGAGGTGAGAAACACCTGGGGGTGAGCTGTGTGCCCAGTCCTGCCCTTCCTCACCAGAGGGGAGCAGCCACGCATTGTATCCACTCTGTCCTGACCCCCAGTAGAAAGTTCACATGGGGGCCATGCAGTGTGCTGTGAGTGGGCCGGTTGCTCTCCTCTTGCTGTTCTGTCTTTTCCACTCAGCTGTGAGTGCCTCGAAGGCAGACACATCTTCCCCGTCTAACACGCCACAGGCCAGCACAAAACGTTGTTTCCAGAGAGCAGTGCTTGAAGGGTCTTCAGAGGTGTGTGTTTGGGAGATGGCCACATCACCTGAGTGCTAACCTCCATAACCCAAACTGTTAAGAAAAGGCGCGACTCTCAGACACCGAGCACAGCCCTGGAAATGCAGCGAGTATGCAGAGCAGCGAGCTCTTGTTACCATGCCTATAGCTGGTGTGTGTGTGTGTGTGTGTGTACGTGTATGCGTGTAGGCCAGAAGTTGGCAGCAGGTGTCTTTCTCAATCACGTTTCCACCTTATTTTTGAGACAAGGAATCTCACCGAACCTAGATCTTTCCTACTGGCTGGACTAGCTGGCCAGTGCACCCTTGAGGTCTTCCTGCTCGGCCTCCCCAGTGCTTGGACCACAGGTGCACTACTGAGCCTGACCTTTCCGTGGGTACTGGTGATCCAACTCAGATCCCCTTGCCAGCCATCTCCCTTGCTATATTGTTACAGTAATATTATCCACTTGGGAAGGAGCAGTTTGGATTTTTAGACTTTTGTTTCAGTTTTGAGTTGGTCTCTCCCTGTGTTTCTCAGCCTGGCACAATCCTCAGGCCTCAGTCTTAGTCTACCAGGAGCTGATGGCGTGTGCCAGAAAACCCAGCAAGTGAGAACACTCCATGGAGGAGTCTGAAGCCCCCACAGACTGTGCCCTTCCTTGATTTACATGATCCAGAGAACCGCCCCACCCTTCTCTTATTCCAGCAGAGAAATTCCTGTTCTGTGGTCAAGAAAAATATGCTACAGAATAGCCTTGCCCACACTAGGGGACTCTGCTCTCCAATCAGCAAATCTCTCTCCTCCAGGATTCAAGGTAACAGAGCTCATGTCTGCACTGTTGCCATGGCTCCATTGGATTGCTTGGCATTCGGTGAGAGCATTTCCAACCTTAGACCCCTGGTGTTTAAGAAGTGTTCTATTATCTACTTGGGAGCTGGAGAAGAGGCCATGGCTGAGCACTGAGAGCCCCAGCGAATGGAACGAACAGACAGGGGAATGCCAATCCAAGGCCACCACACAACTCATTTGGTATACGTGGATTCTGATCCTACAGGTCAATTTCTTACGGGCTGTGCCATCAATTATAATTCAGTTTCAAATGAGGTTAAAGGTGAGATTAATTCCTTATACAATTGTCTAAATGGTGTCTTAGTTAAGGCTCTTTTGACTAGGAATAATACACACCAACTCAAGAATAGAAAAAGGAATTTGCTGGAAGGCTGGCGGGGCCCTCTCAGGGAATCCTAGAAGGACAGTGACAACGTCATTTGAAAAAGGCTGCAGCAGAGGATCTCTGGCCATGCTGCATGTTCCTGAGTTTGGCTGCCCAGCACCAATCACCCTTTATGTCGTTACTTCTATTTCCTCCTGAAGGAGTAGCGTTTCCTTTTGACTATAATATAACCCGGTAGAACTATAGAGGAGGCCCTCCACCCACCAGTTAAGGAAAGCCACATCACCCCACAAAGGCCATCTTGGTACTGGCTCCCTAAGGTGTGAGTCTTGGTCACAATTTTAGGTAGTCAGGACTCATGTATTCTGGCTTTGGCTCCCACGCGAGTTTGTTCCAGCCTTAGCATTCCTAAAAGCTCCAAGTCTGCCCTAGCTCTACAATTCTCAAGTTTGGTTGGGTCTTTGCTTTGTTTTTATCTCCAACAACTTTTTGTGATACTCATATGGGACAAGCACTAATTCTAGTAAATAACCAGAGTCTGATTTTTGCTGAGCCCTCATAGGCCCATCCCCCCCTCCCCCCGCTCTTGGAAGCTGGTCCCCTTCGGCATGTACCAGCCATGCTCTATACCTCACAGTCAAAGTTTTCAGACGAGAGAACCTGACAGGTTTAGAGTCAGGTGTCCACTGGAGAAAGTTAGGATCATGGACTAGGGACTCTCCTGCTAGAGGCTAATGCCCTCCCGTGGGGAGGATGGGTGGGTAAGGCAGTTCTTTAAAAATAAAAGTGACCAGAATAGTGGACTGGACTACAGACAGCCCTCTGCCAACCAGGGAACACGTGTTGAAGCAGATCTGCGGCTGGAACTAGGTGTGGGCATGTGGCCTCATGAGGCTAGATGGCTTGGATTTAAAGAAGGTCAGGTGGTCATGGTGGCTGAATTTGGGCTTGAGCTAAACCCTGCAGGCTCTGGTGGGAGCCACACTTTGCTGTGATAAGAACCATGGTACCGCTTACCTACCCTTCAGTCAAATCTTCAGGAATCCAGTGCACAGGTGCGTGTCAGCTAGGAGTAATAACCAAGTGTCAGATTTCAGAACCGTGGTGTCTTTTCTATTGTTGCTTTGTTCCTTTCATATGCCAAGCCAGCCGTATGACAGCAAATACAAATTATTTAGACATTTATTTTGTTCAATAATGTTATTTCCATGAGAATAGGAACCAGTTATTTCCTTCCAGGGGCATTCATTGCCCCAGTCATTGTTGGGATTATTACCAGAAAGAACCTTGAAAGTCAAAATTCCCAGTCTGTTTGCCTGCTCACATTTGTTCCACTCAAATATTTGCTCTCCCCCGCTAACAAATAAAGATCCTTGGCATGTTTGGCTCACACATGTTTAAGAGGCTAAAATTCTAATATCCTTAGACTCACAGGTTACAGAACAGCTACTCAGAAGCGGGAGTCCCATGTGTCTCTGAGACAAAATGCTCAGGGCACTTTCCTCAACCAGCTGGAACTCAACTGCCCAACCTCTCTATTTCGCCAAGATCAACACTTACAGAATGCAACATACAATCTCAAAGGCAGTTTTGATTCTTACATTCTCTCAAGGATCAACTTGAGCTCACGTCACGGCTTGGTGGCTGCAGGTGGTCCATGTGGCACTCTAGGGGGGGGTCCCAATTCCTTGGATTTCTCGTTCTGCTGATCAAGGAACAGGACTCCTTTTGTGTTGTGCACAAGTCAAGTCATACAGTAGTGCGTGTGCTATTGTTAGGACGGGGTTAGCTCAGTGGTAGAGCATGCGTAGCATGATGATGCCCTACACTCTCCCCCCACCCCCAGATATGCAGCTTAACTTTTAAACAGCCTTAAAGTCATACTCAGGGTTTTACATGGAGGAATCAAATAATGAGCAGTGGTGCCCTACAGGTACTCCGTGAGTGTGGGAGCTGGAAGAAGTCTAGAGCTGGCGCTCCCACCGCAAGTCTGTGTTCACCCCGCGTGAGCACTGTGGCCTGACTCTGTCGTGTTCCACTCACCGTGAAGAAGCTGAGGCTTGAAGGCCCAGTAACACACAAGGGAGGAGAACACAATTTCAGGGCCAAGTTCATGCTTTTCCAGAAATACAAGAAACAACTGGAATGAGATAGAAAGCTTGGGGAATCTAGGCTGGACTAGATGTAGAGCAATAGTGGCGGAAGGGGATGAAGAGTCCCTGCGCCTGACTAGGAAAAGAGAGAAGGACCAGGACGACCTAGAGGAAGACCTGACTTTCTGAGGAGGAAGTAGAGAATTCTGTCTCTTTTTTCTTTTTCTTTGAAAAAAGAAAACTTAATGGGCAAAACTTACAAGTAAGATTCATCAAGACCGATGACTGTCTTAGCCCATTTTGGAGGCTATTGCAAAAATATAACTGCCTTGGTATCCCATAAACAACTTTGAAGACTGTGGAGTCTAAGATCTAGGTGCCTGCAGTGTAGTGAGGCTTCTGGACTTCAACCTGAGTCTGGAGCAGGAAGCAGACATTCAGATTATAGCTGTCATTAAGCCTGCTTGCACACAAATACATGCATGCATGCATGTATGCACGCAATGCCCTTTCATTCACATAGATCATATACTGGCATGTGTACACATGTACACATACATGCAAATGCATACACACACACACACATCTACATGGTGACAATTTGTTGCCCTGAATGGAAGTTCTCGCTTGGAATGGAGTGGCCATTAGAGCTCTTGAGAGATTAATGGTCTAATAAGAGAGGCATCAGTGAGGGGCCTGGCCCTCCCATGACTTCAGCCGATAACAAACACAGTCCATATATATATTTTTTTGCCCTTTGCCATTCCACTACATGAGGACAAGGTAAGAGGATGCCAACTTAGAAGCAGAGGGCAACCCTCATTAGATACTGAGTCTGATGGTGCCTTTTTCTTGATCTCAGCCTCCTCAGATGAGACAAATGTATGTTCCTAGTGAACTGTATAGTCTTCCCCGTTTTATTATCAGTCTGGATATTTTGTTACAACAGCATAAACAGACTAGGAGGGGAGTAGGATCAGTTGATGAGGGACAACGTGGCAGCTTTTGCCTCCAACTAGAGGAATTCCTTACCTTGAGCAAGAATGTCTGAGTGGCCACCTCAAGGACGACCGATAGTAAGGTCAAGCAGATCAAGATGAATGATCTTCATTATTATCTAAGAAATCAAGCGTATGCCAGCCCCAAACTCTTATTTTGACAACAAATGGGCTGCCATGGATTTGCCTGTGGAATAAATCTGTGTGAATTTGGCCAGCTGACCTACTCTGTCCAATAGCAGCAGTGCAGCAAGCCCACCGTAATTATCAGAGTAATGTTCAGAGCCTCAGGCACTCGTTACTGAGCACTTATGACATGTTGGCCTGGCTTAATGATTTGCATAAATATTATCCCATTTAGTAGACTAGGTTAAGAGATATAGCTGGGAAGTCACAGAGTTAAAACCAGACCCAACTCTGAGTCCATAGTTCATGCTTTTAAAATGATACAGGTCTGTAGACAGAGGCTGCTTGTTTGTTCCCAGCCACCCAGACCTGAAATAATCACACAAAAATTATATTAACTGCAATAATGTTTGACCAATAGCTTAAGCATAGTGCTAGCTGGCTCTTACATCTTAAATTAACCAATTTCCATTATTTTATATTTTACCACTATGCTCGCGGTTTACTAGCAAGGTTCCGGGCATGCCTGTCTCCTTTGGCAGCTACACGGCGTCTCTCTGACTCTGCCTTCTTTTCTCCTCTATCTCTGCTTGGAATTCCCGCCTTGCTCTATTCTGCTAAGCCATTGGCCAAAAGCAGCTTCTTTATTAGCCAATGGTAATAAGATATATTTGCAGCATACAGAGGGGAATCTCACATCACAGGTCACTCTCAGTTTGTGGCCACCACGTCCTACTTCAGAACTAGCTAGCTCAACCAAAATAGTGGCTCTGGGCTCCACCCTGGATCAGCATCTTTGCAGATCCACTGGGGATTCCTCAATGCTCACCAAGCTTGAGGCTCCTGGGTACCTGTGCCTCTGCCCTCATGTACCTTATTGCCTTTGGGAGGGCCAGTTCTGCTCCTGCCTCCCCCTCTATCCAGGCTCTGCAGACTGACAAGTTATTGACCTTGTTCTGTAAGATTGGGAGGAACCTACTAGGGCATGACCTCGATCTCACTGTTTGTTAGGGGGTGAATGACTGAGACTTGGGGATGATGCCAACTAGACCCAGGGCCTGTAACTCTCTATGAGTGTGTCTTAGCCCTGTGCTCTCTCCCCACTGGTCCTTTCCCCTTCCCAGAACCACATGTGCTCCTCACCACTACAAGGTGGGCTGAGCCTTAGCTTTGGGGCCATGTGGAAGGACAGATGAACACCCACAATCAGATAATGTAACCTGCATTTTCAAAGGCAGCACGGTCTGTCTTGCACTTACAGAAGAAAATCGTCCCCTGAAGCACACACAGGCAGCCATATCATTTGCTTTAGGGCTGATGAGCACAGATTCCCTCTTTATCTGAAAATGGGCAACTACACCCACCAGGCCTCCCTTCTCTACTCCCATGGGAGTCCTGGGCTCTTCCATCTGTATATTCAGTCTCCCATGATGTAAACCTTTACACACCAACAATCTCCAGGTGTCACTTCCTCCTGGCTTTGTGGTTGTTTGCTTCCTCCCTCTTGTTCTTTTTTCAGTCATCTTCAAAGCAGCAATGAGAAGCCTCTATTTGGCTCTGACAGCATGATCTCCCAGTGCACCCTTGCCTTGTGTCTTCTGTCTTTAATTAATATATCCAAAGGCCAAGCCTCCATCACTACTGCTGACTTGGATCTCCAAACTGTCTTGGACCAACAAGATTGTGAGGGCTTTGGGCAGTCAGTGTGAAGGAGGGTCGGTATTAACTAACTCAAATACTCTCCAGGCACCCTGTGAGCCAGAGGGGAAACCCAGGCTGGAACTCCTTCCTACCTTGGGTCGCTTGCAATGCAGGACAAGCCCATCATAGATCAAGAACAGAATGGTCTTCCCAAGAGCCCATGGCAACCAAGTTCATTGATTTGTATACCACGAAATCCCCAAAGGAAACACTGACATTCACAGGGACTTCCAATATGTCTTTGGTAACTTGGATCAGCAGGGACAGTCACCCATAGAGTATCTTTTGGCTTCTAATATGGGTTAGATGTGTGTTCCATCAAGGTTGGCTTCTGGAAGCTCTGCACCCAGGGTTGGCCACCAGGAGGTGGTACAACAGATGTGAGATTCTGCAGTACATCCTTGGGTTGCTGGACATGTGCCCTTGGGGAACTCAAGCCTTTTCTTTCTTCTCTGCTTCTTGGATTATGAGATGAGAGGCTCATTGAACACACACACACACACACACACACACACACACACACACACACACACTATGATAAGAGATCCAAAGGTGGGGCCACTTCGTTGCTTAAAACCATGAACTAAAATATACCTTTTCTCTTTATAAATTGACTTGAGTATTCGTGTCAGTAGCTGAAAGCTGACTAATACTCTGTCCGCTACCTTGTCACAGCCTGTTTCCACAGCTCTACGGCAGCATGCCATCCTCCTTACAGTCGGAGACTATGAAGGGAGTGCTGGGGTGCTTTGGAAAGTCTTCCGTAAGAGCTCAGTCTAGGCCACCCCTAACCTCACTGAAGCTGGCAGCAGTTCTGTCTTTGTACCTGAATTGTCACTCTGTAGAGATCCACGCAGCGCAGCGCTGTGCTGTTTGCAGAAGAATTCTCACGTGCTAATGTACTAAGAAGTTAAAATTACAGGTGGATGTGAGAGAGAGGGGGCCTAGGCGGCTGCTAACTATTCACAGGCGCTCCAGTCAATAGTCTCCTTTCACAGGTATCACTTCTGCTAGTCACACACGGGTCCAAAGGTTTTTTCCCCAAGAGTTTCCTGCTCTCAGGCAGTCCAGGACTTGCAAGGAAGGTGGAGTGGGTTGTGGGTAACCCTGTCTCTTTTCCTTGCTTGCAACATAGGTGCCTTTACTCCATCCTTTGCTAAACAGAGCGCTGGTTCTCAGCTGGTGGAGACTGCCGCTTCTACTCAAATTTTATTAGAGTAAAACCCCCACAACCAAAAGCCCTGATGCCTGGCACGGAGTCACAGTCTGGATTATGTGGCTGTCTGCTTTCCTTAGCGCATAGCTCTGTGTCTGCATCTTAGTGAAGGTTCTGTCACCATGATGAAACACCCCAGCAAGAAGAAACTTGGGAGGGAAGGGTTTATTTGGCTTATATATTCTAGGTCAAAGTCCCTTGAGGGAAGCCAAGGAAGGAACCTGGAGGCAGGAACTGAAGCAAAAGCCATGGAGGGGTGCTGCTTACCAGCTCCTTCTTCATGGCTTGCTCAGCCTGCTTTCTTATACAACCAAAGGCCAAGCATGACATCACCCACAGTGAGCTTGTCCCTCCCATACAAATGTTAACTAAGAAAATGCCCTACAGGCTTGCCTATAGGCCAATCTTATGGAGGCTTTTTCTCCATTGAGAACCCTCTTCCCAAATGACTCTAGCTTGTGTCAAGCTGACATAAAAGTAACCAACACCACTGGCCCCTTGCCAACTTGTCATAAACTTTCCTTTTTTGTTTCTCAGCCTTAATATCACTATCACAATATAAAACATCCCAGCTTTTAAAAGTCCCAGTCTTTAACAATTCTAACAGTTTAAAAGTACAGTCTCTTTAAAAGTCCAAAGTCCCTCTAATTCTCCAAAGCCTCTTAACTGTGGGATCTGCTAAGAATAAAAAAAAAAAAAAAAAGTAAGTTAAGTGCTTTCTTTTCAAGAGGGAAGAACAATGCACAGTTATAATCAAACCCAAACAAAACCGAAGTTCAACAGTGTGAAGAAAAGCTCAGGGCCAGACATCCAGAACTCATGATCTACTGGACACCAAAGGACCCAGGCAGCTCTGCTTCTCTGTTTCTGGCACATACAGCACACAAACTAGTCTAGGCTCAGGGAGGCTCCGCACTGTCCCTGTTGCTGTCCTTGGTACTGGCGTCTCACGTATGCTGGGGCCTTCATGGCAGCTGAGACTGCGTCTTCATCAAGCCTTAACTACTCTTCTTGACTCCTTCAGTCCAGAGGCTTCTACTGCAGTGAAGCCTGAACCTTCGCTAACAGCCTCTCCTGGCCTCTCACAGTTCAAGCCTTAGTTGCTCTCTGTGACTCCCCGGTGCTTTCCAAACCAGCACTACCTGGGAAACTCTTACATATTACCAAGTTTGACGGCCAGCACCAGGTACAGCCTTGGTCCCCTATGGACCACAGTTTCTGTGTGCTGATCCTGAGGAAACAATTCCCAGAAGATTTTGACTAAGGGATGCTGACTTTTTTTTTTTTTTTTTTTTTTTTTTTTTTTTTTTTTTTTTTTTTTTTTTTTTTTTTTTTTTTTTTTTTTTTTTTTTTTTTTTTTTTACCAACAGCTGATTCTTCAGCCTTTGCTGACCAGTATCAACTGTCCCAGCAAGACAAAGGCTTCACTTCAGTGGCTGAGATTTCTTGTTAATCACAGCCTATTCTTCATCCCCAGCTAACCACACCACAGCTTCTTAACTGTAATTATTACATAAATTTCCTTGATATAGTCTTTGCTTCCTTTTGAAACGTCACAAACCAGGCTTCCCTCGTCTGTGGCTGCTTCTGGCATCATCTTCCAGGTTACTACTACCGCCCATTAAGCTCTGGATGAACAATGTCTTTTCTAGACTAAAGATCCAAATTTCTTCCACAACCCTCCCCAAAGCAACGTAATCAGGTTTGCCATAGCTATGGCCATTCTCTGGTACCAGTCTCTGTACTGGTTAGCTTGTTTTCTTTCTTTCTTTCTTTCTTTCTTTCTTTCTTTCTTTCTTTCTTTCTTCCTTCCTTCCTTCCTTCCTACCTTCCTTCTTTTCTTTATTTATTTTTCTTTTTTTTTGAGACAGGATTTCTTTGTAGCTTTGGAGCCTGTCCTGGAACTTGCTCTTGTAGACCAGGCTGGTCTTGAACTCACAGAGATCTGCCTGCCTCTGCCTCCCAAATGCTGGGATTAAAGGTGTGAGCCTCCAACACCAAACCCTAGATAGATTTCTATTGCTGTGGTAAAACACCATGGCCAGAAGCAACTTGATGAGCAAAGGGTTTATTTGGCTTACACATCCCATGCCCCAATCCTCTGAGGGAAACCAAGGAAGGAACCTGAAGGCAAGAACTGAGACAGAAGCCATGGAGGAGCGCTGCTTACTGGCTTGCTCAGCCTGTTTCCTTATACAATCCAAGACCACCAGGTCAGGGGTGGGACCACCCAGAGTGGGATAGGCCCTCCCATATCAATCACTAATCAAGAAAATGCCTGGCAGATTTGCCTACAGGCAAATCTTATCGAGTATTTTCTCCATCAAGAATCCCTCTTCCCAAATGACTTTATCATGTGTCAGGTTGACACAAAACTGACCATCAGTCTGTTTGTGGCCAGTGCTGCACAATAGGGTATGTCTAAAGACTGCTTCTTCCCGTCCAAATACCCACGTACCTGGTGGTAGAAGGCCCTCGGTATAAGGGACCTGTTGGTAGGGAAGATGAGTCACCTGGATGAGGGGGTTCGCTCTGAAGCAGAGGGTGCCCCTCCCAAAGTCCCAGCCCATTTCTGTCACAGTGGTTTAGCCAAGAACTGTTAGGTCTTCTGATATCCCAAGAGAAGATCAGAATATGAGTTCTGATGTTAAAGTCATCAAGGTTCCAAAAAGAATCAAACCGAGAGTGATGGAGAAGTAGCTCGAGAGAAAGCTTACCGGTCAAGAGTGCTTGTTGCTCTTGTGGAGGACCCAAGTTCAGTGCCCTGCACCCACGTGGTGGCTCACAATCATTCCTAATTTCAGTTACCTAGAATCTGAATTCTTCGGTTACTAGGCATGCATGCGGTACACATACACACATACGGGCAAAACATCATACACGCAAAAATATAAAAAAGTAATTAAAAAATCAAAAAGCATGGGGGGCCATCAGCATGATACTTTGGGTGCAAGGTTCAGCTGGAGAGGGAAGGGCAGGAATCCAGAAGTCTAGTTCACTCCATTGCCTTGCCTAGAGCTGACTAGATGCCTGGAGCGTGCAGGCTGCCTTCGTGTGGCTTCTCCACCTCTTGTCTCCTAAGCTCATCACACGTTTCTCTCCTTTTCACACCACAGGACCTTGGGAATATCCGGGGGACTCACAGCTGTCCCTGTAACAGCAGTGAACGCACTCAGACCCCAGGACAAACGTTTGCTGTAGCTGGAAACTAACACTGTAAGTCATGGGGGTGGAGTGGGGTGGGGGCTGTTGCTGTGGTTTTCTGCAGCGTCCCAGTCATTTGAGCCTAGAGCAGTGGAGCTGCAGAAAAAGCCACCAAAACGATTTCAGAAAAATCTGCCTGGGAGTCAGGGCTGTTCTCCTAAGTTCCTCTGGCCCACAAGTAGACGGTCACCTTTATTAATTCTTTGTGTGTGTGAGTGTGCATATAGGTGTGTGTGTGTGTGTAGGCCAGAGGTCAGCCTCAGGTGTCATTCCTCAGGAGTAGTTCATCATGTTTTTGAGCAGGATTTCTCAGTGGGCTTGGGCCTGTCTATTAGGCTAGGCTTGCCGGCCAGCAGACCCTAGGGACCCACCTGTCTGCCTCCCCGGCCCTGGGATTAAAGGCATATGCTATCGGGCCTTCTTCTTTCCCTGGAGATGAAACTCAGCCTGTCTTGCTTGCACACTAAGTGCGCTGTGCAAACCAAGCTATCACCTCAGCGCAGAATACCATCTTTAAATAACAAGTCAATTGTCTTACACACAGACTATGGACTGCCAGGTGCCAACCTGGGTTTGTGGCTCTGTGACACTGAGCATTGAGCATGGCCTTCACTGGTGACAGAAGAGTAGCCAGGGCTTTTTTTTTTTTTTTGACTTTCGCCTCTGGAACCTAGCACTGGGGAGACACCCTAACCCTGAAAAAAGTTGGGTTGAGAGGCTGCATTTTTTTGTCACCCAGGAGTTGCTGTAAATGTAGACACACACACCCGTCATGTCCTTTATAACCACAAAGCCAAGGGCATGCAGAAGGGCCAGAGCCTCAGCTGAGGTGCCAGAACCAAAGCCACTACTCTGCCTGTGGGGGCTATGGGGTTGTGCTATGGTTCCCATAACACAAACGGGGGGATCCGATTTCCTCAACCAAGTGTGTCATCTGGTGACAGAACAACAAGTGAAGGCCACACCTTCCTTGCCTTCTCCCAGCCCTGCTCCTCTGCGTCCCCGTCCCTCTCTCCTCCCCCTTCCTGTCAGCACTGTTCTATTTTCCCCATGCATGTTTTTACACTCATTACAGCTAACATGCTAACTGTTCCGTGTGTGGCGCAGTTAGTTGGATGGCACTTTCAATCAGCATTCTGCTCCACAGTTAAGTTTTTGGATTTTGTTTGTTTGTTTGTTTTCTGTTCTTTGCTCTGTTTTCAAGAAATCTTGCTGGCTTCTCTGAGCCCAGGTTGTGTTCTCAATCTTTCAGGAGCCCCAGATGCCTGAGCTTATATCACCTCAGCTTTCCTCTGTGTCTGGTTGTACTGCCTGGCTCACTCCCTTGCAGTGACTTGCAGTGTGGTCCCCCAGGTGGAGAGGAGCCTTTGTGGACACATCCTCAGAGCTCCTCCCGCTGAGCCCCACCCCAGTTCCAGGACTGGAGTTGACAGTGCTATGCTGGTTATTCTGTTTTGTGTGGCTGTTAAAGACATATAAAGTAAATCCTTTACCCACCCAGACCTTGGCGTCTTGCCTTGGTGAGTTCCTGTCCAAGAGGAGCTAAGGGATGGTGCCCCTGCCACAAGCCGCAATCCTCCAGGAACATTACCCTGACTAACTGGTAAAATTCATCTTCCTAATTTCCTCATACATTCTGGGCAACCTTAGGCATCTGCCTGTCAGAACTGGCAAACTATTCTTTTCTTTGGGCTCCCAAATGCGGAGTTTCTTGATCCTCGCACACTCATGATTGCCTGAGGATATTGTTAAAGTTGGGATTCCTAGCACCACACCTTGCCGGGATTTAACTGCTTGTCCCTGTCCTGACCGTCATGGGTCCCTTTGTGTTCACTTTTTCCTTCCATACAGAATCAAATTCTCTGCACATCAATTAACCAGTGTTTCCCAAATAGTGCTCACCATCACTCTGGAGGACTGATTAAAATTGCAGATAGCCAGGGGGAGACGGCCCAGTGGGGGAAAGCTCTTGCCTTGTAGGCCTGAGACCCCACCCAAATTCCTTGTAAAAAGACTGGAATCTGTGTTAAAAAAAAAAAAATCAGATGCCCAGGGCTGGAGGAATGGCTCAGCACATGAGAACATGATTTGCAGGGGATCTGGGTTTAGGTCCCAGCATCCACGTGGCAGCTTACAGCCCACATATTGACTTACAACCTTCCTCTACTCCAGTTCCAGGAATCAAGTGCCGTATTCTGGCCTCTCCGGGCAACAAACATGCATATACACACAAGCAAAACATTCACACACATAAAAAGAGTGAATACTTCTTTTTTTCTTTTAAAGTCAGATGCAGTGGAACACATCTGTATTGCAGAGAATTTCCAGAAGCTCACAGGCCCGGAGTCCGCCCAAGCACAGCAGGATAGCCACAGAAACAAGAGAAACTAACCCAAAAATGGGTGGACAGAGAGAGCCATATCCTGAGAAGCAGTTCTCCACTGTGGTTCTGGGGTGTGCATTTTAAATGCAGACAGATGAAGCCCCATCCAGCTCTGCTGAATCTGAGTCTCCCCACAGAGCTCCTGGACCTTAAATTTTTGGAAACAGGTGTTCAGAGAATTCTCATCAGCAAAGCCCAGGACACACAAGCCTTTAAATGTAACCCTTTCCTTCCACATTTTCCTATGAGGATTTTCAAACCTGCTGAACACTTCAGAATTTTCAGGGAAGATGAAGAATTCGGCAGCCAGCAATTGAGCTGCAATTAATGCACCACTATGCTGTGTGCCACACGCCATTCCACCCATCCACTCCTCTCTCCACCATCAATATGCCTAGGTCTTGTGGGGCACTTGAGTGTAAATTGTGGGCATTTATACATTTTCCCTAAGCTAACCAGCACAGATGCTGTTCCGGGGATTCAATGAGGATGCTGTTCATTGGGGTACAGCGGTGATGTTGTTCACTGGGGTTCAGTGAGGATGCTGTTTATTGGGAGGTCAATGAGGATGTTGTACACTGGGGTTCAGTGGAGATGCTGTTTCCTGGGGTTCGGTGGGGATGCTGTTCACTGGGGTTCATCAGGGATGCTGTTCCCTACAGTTCAGTCTTTTTCCTTGAATGGCTAAATGTGTATGGCATGAAAGGCATAGATCCTGTTTTACCCTTGAGGCAGTTTTGACAAGTGTACACACCTGCATAATCCTAAACCCTCTCAAGATACAGAGCTTTCTCCCCTAGAAGTTCCCCTTCCGAGGCAACCTGTACCCCCACTGATCAGAGGTAATTTTCTGATTTTCCCTCCAGTTTCATTTTTTTTTTTGCTGTAATAAAAATAGTCTTTGAAAGGCCGCAAAGTGAAAACTGTTCCCAGCTAACTCATATCCAAATCTCCAATATTTTATTTATTGAAGGTTTTTATTTCTTACAATGAGTTAGGCTTTGTTTTATCATTTTTTTAAACATTGTGTTTATGTGTCCCTCGCTCTGCCACCCCTGCCTTGTGCTCTCCCACTCTGGGGAGCCTCCTTCCACTTTCATGTCACATGTGACCTTTTGCCACCTCCACCCCTCTGTCCCCTCTTATCTAATTTCAAAGTCTATACTCCCAATCACAATCTATTTACATAAAAATATTAAAAACTAGAATCCACACACTAAGAAATGATGATTTTTGTCTTTCTGAGACTGAACCGCCTCATATCCTAAAATTCCTTCTACTTCACCCGCTTTCCTGCAGATCTCTTGATTTCATTTTCAACAGCTGAGATTTTACCCAGTACTTTAATTTATGAAGGTGTGACGCTGAGTGTAAAGGAGGATGGGGTGAGGGCTGAGGACCTTGAGTAGCCTGCAGTGTCTCTGTTACTCTGCCCTCCAAGAAAAGCCACTTGAAGCAGCTGCTGTCTTGCGGTCCTGCTTTGGCCACCAGGAAACTGCTTCAATCTGGAAAATTTGCTTTCTCTGTGAAAGGAAAGAGTATTGTAGGTTCTGAGCTACCATTAACTAGAAGAAAAAAATAACTCAGTTACTGTTTTTTTTTAATTTTTTATTTTTTTCAGGAGAGGAGGGTTGTTCAAATCAGACACATGGATAGTCCAGTTTCATCACACAATTCTCAATAAACCTAGCAGGTTCTGATTGTCTCAGCAACCTCTGGCTACTTCCCCTGCATGAGGCCTGTAATATAAGTCTGTAATTTTCACCATGCAGCAGGGGCAGGCTTTATGAGCTGAGGGGACACCGAGAGTTTCATCTCACTACCTGGTTGCCACAGGCTGCTAGCCTGGAACAGCACTCACCTGCAAAATGTCAGAAAGAATGAGAGACCTGGCCCCAACCTGAAGAAGAGCCACTGGTCCCTAGTGATTGGGGCTGTGAGCCTCCTGCTCGAGCTGTCTCTCCGGGCTGTCTATCAAAGCTGCACAGTTCATTTCAGCCTTCCAGACTCCCTAGACAATCAGCTGCTGCCTGGGGTCCCAGGATGAAGGGAAGCCTTCCCAGCACAGTTTCTCTTGGTCCCACAGTTGATTCTGCAAAGCGTGCAGCTAAGTCACAGATGGGAGCTGAGGAGCAGGGGTGAGCTAACTAGTCCAGGGAAGCTTAGGGTCCAAACCAAGTCAATTCTGAGGATGCAAGGGCTGCTAATTATTATGCTGATATAATTGCAAAATTGGGGCAGAGTGTCACCCTATATGGGAACTAGAAGATGTGACCAGATCCTAGTCAAGCCAGGAGTCTGATCCTGTTTTGATTTTATTGGTTCACCTCTCTACTTAATTGTCCAGCCCGAGGCTTTTCTTCAACTTCTGGCTACAGGAGTAGGAGCCGATTTGTCAGTGGGAGAGGGACAAAGCCAACGTTGTGCTTCGGAGTGCTCAGGAGTGAAGGCAACGTAGATTCTAGCTAGGAGCAGTTCACATTTGCTCAGCTGTGACACTCTAAGGAAGAGACTAAACCTCCATGAACCTCAGTCTCCACATTCCTAATGTGGAGGTGATTGAACACCCAAGCCACAGAATTGTAAGAGGGACCAATGAGATCCCATCCACTGGCACTTGGCGGTGAGTTAGTGTACAGTAATTGCCTCTGACCACATTGTGATGCCAACTCCTTGTGTTCCTCTGTGCATCTGCCCCCTGTGCTGTCCCCTCTCCTGCTTTCCTTGTACTCTATACAAACAAGTTCCCAGTGGTCCTTTGCTGAATTCCTGTACATAGCAGTAGATTCATTGTTACCTTGTTCCCCCAACATTCTCCTTCCGCAGCCCTGCACCCGAGCACAGCCATTAGTTTCAGGCAGCCAGTTATTGCTCCCAGAACTGACGCCGAGGCTGTCTTGACCTTAACCAGCCACAGCAGAAGTCATTACCACCCTAAGCAAATGGCTGTCTGCTTTTGGACAGTGGGTTGCTCATAAAAGTGGGCATGTGGTAAGAGCCAGGGATGGGTCAAGGGTTCCCTTCTCTGCTGTTAATAATGTTTTTTTGTTAGGCTCTGGAATAGGCTGTGACTATAATTACCCATCCGTAGAAGTGTTGACTGAGCTTGAGTCCCTGCTCTGAAATTCAAGTGTATTTGCTACACTGAGTAGGGATGAGACTCAGTCCACCCCACAGGTGGCTGAGAGCAGGAACTGTCTCTCCTTCATTTGGTTTGAATCCAGAGTTTCTGCCCCACTAGGCTAGCTTGGATGCAGGGTCAGCCAAGACAGGATGGATCCCCACCCTCCAGAGTCTGCAGAGCTGCTGATACTTCCCTCAGTGAAACAGTCTCCATCCTTGCTTCCTGAGTGTTCTGCTCCTCGCTCACCTTTCTGGATCACAGTGTGATGTTACTTCCGAAGTCTCTTCCAGTTGAGTGACAATGGAAATAAAATACATGGGAAGGTAGACAGCAAGGACTGCCAAGAAGTCTTAGGTGGAAGCAATGAAGCTGCAGGGAGGATTCTGGGAATCTGATCCTTTCCTTTGCACTCCACCTCCTTTCTCCTGGAACCCAGGGTCTTAGGCATGCTGGGTAAATATGCTGCTACTGACCGAGCTACATCTCCAATCCAGAATCTAATCCTGTCTGATTTTTAGTCCAAGAGACAAAACCCAGCAGCCTCACACTGAAGGCAAAGGCTGTAAGATGGAGCAGGAAGACAGGGTACAATGGGGACAATTGAAGCACTGGCCCTACAGATCACCTTTGGGGGCAGGGCTTGGACAAGTCACTTAGCCCTGCTGAGTCATGTTTTTCCCTGAAGAAGGGAACCAAGAACTGCATGAGATTTCCATAAAGCTCCCTGAAAAACACTTGCAGGCTGGCCACTGTGGCCTCAAAGTGGCCCCTCACATGTCCTAGTGGGGGCAGGCGACATTCGGCTCTAGACAACTGATGCTTCTCCTTAACATCTGCCAGGTTCTCTGCAGAGATATGTCAGCACACAGAAGCGAGTAAGACATTTGCTGGAGGGGAGGCCAGCAGCTGCAGAAAACACACTGGTGCTCAGAGTCAGGTCTGTTATTTCAATGAACCGCTAAATGTCAAGCGAATGTTTTCCTCCGGCTTTTCGACCTCACCAAGATCATCTCTCTGTAATCCCAGGGAGAAGGATTTGGCAGTCTTGACTCACAGGCTGCACAAGAAAACCTGGGGGATGGGAGTTAAAGCTAACCAGGCCCATGTGAAGACAGGCAAATCTCTGGCCTGGGAGAAGAGTAAGGATTATCTTATTAAAATACGTATATGCATTTATTCATTCAGATATTTATCAAGTCCCTGATATTCTCCAGGCACCGTTCCAGAATCTAAGGACACCTGGATAAACACAGGAGATAAGTAGCCCACCCTGGGAATTTACATCTAGAGGGGGCACAAATGACTCCAAAGGGAAGTAAATAGTAAGCTGGAGAGCAGCAAATGCTAAGGAGAAGGACTGAAGCCTGAGAGTGGAAAGGAGCCATGAAAGTGAGGCTGAAGAGTAGGCAGGGCAGCCTGGGAGACGGAAACTTGTAGTTACCCTGCCTTTCTATGCGCACACAAAGCTGAATGCTTGTCACACAGGCCAGTGAGTGAAAGGCGGTGTGTGCAGTTTTTACACCACTTCTATTGCTAGACCCCAGTCAGAGATTTGGGATACCCCAGCCTACCAAGAGAGAAAGGGTTTGGGATGCTGGCACCTAGGAAACACAGGGAAGGGAAGCAGCAGGGTCCATGTTCACACACCATATCACCCCGTGGGAACTCGAAGTGTGTCTCCGTGGAGCTGTTAACAGCGTTTGTTTCTGGTAAACACCTTTGTTCCTCAGATTGACTATTTTTAAACTCTTCAAGCTAAGCTAACTTCAGGTGTGACATTGCAAAGCAGTTGCCCAGTTTTCTATTAGATGAGTAAGGGGGAGAGGGGCAAACGAGTGAATTCGAAAAGTGAGTGCATTTCTTTACAGTTGGTGGCACAGTAAGCTAGAGGTTGGGTGGGTGTGTGAGACACCCTGGTATTCCTCTGGGAACAAAAGAGAGAAAAGGGTGGGTGAAATGGCAGGTGGTACCTTCTCGGTCTTCTTTCTTCAATTCATGACCACTCTTCCCTCAAGCACCTGTTGGATGCAGGCCCACCAAGATGCCTATTGCCCTACTGGCATCACGCTTTAGGATGTGCAATCATTGCGTATGCATCCCAGTTTCCTGTTACATTTTGAATCTCAAAGATGACTCTCTGAGATGAAGCAACGATTGGATTTCTAAGAAGCATATTTTCCAAACCCAATCATTGCCAGCCTAGCTACTGTGGACACTGAAGCTTCTTGTGTAATGATGGGCACAGAAACTTCTGGAGCAGATGCAAAGATGCTTATCAGGAAGGAAGTGACAGAGGCAGTCCTAGGAAGGTCACACAAGCAGAGAGACGAGATCAGGTGCTCCTTAGGTCAAGGAACTAGAGAGGCATGGCTGATCGGGAGTACTCCCCTACATTTGGAACTCTTCCCAGTGAAGGAACTTGCTTCTTTCTCCTTAGGACACAGTTTGGAAATTATTGTGAGTTCCTGAGAAAAAAAGTCCTCATGTGAAACACTTTGCACAAGACGTAGTTTGGACCTGGAATGGAGATGATGTAAGAAGCATGAAGGTTGGCGCTCCTGCCTCTCTGGTCTCCTTGATGACAGCGGGTCACGGAAGAAGCATGGCTCCCTTGTCTCTTCGTGGGGTGGGTTGGTTGTTGAGTTGCATGGTAAGGATCTCTAGAGTTTGGGGGGAGCTGTGTCAGCTAGGAGCAGGAAAGGCTCTCTGGGGACATGCTTCACCACCTTGACTTCAGTAGTATGTGTCAGAATGTGGTAACTCTAAAGCCAAAAGGCTGGCAAGCCAACCTAGTGTCTGCTTCATCAACTCTACCCTCCCAGGCACCCCTACCACTGACGTCAACATCAAGTGTTAAGGAGCCCTTGTTGCTGAGGTGTCTGTGACGAGGTGTAAACCCTTACACCTCATGACCATTTGTCAGGACGGGACTAATAGAAAACTTGGCTGTAAAATAGCCAAGTTTCCTTTTTTATACTTTTGAGGAAAGCTGCAGAATTGTTCTTACACTTTAATTGGGAGGGGGAGTTCAGACATGAAATAAAAAAAAAGAAAGAAAGAAAAGCAAAAAAGAAAAAAGATAGGAGGTCCCAAATGAGTGGGGTGGAGCAGCCAGTGAACATGTGGAGAGCTGAGGGGTTAGAGGTCTGTGGAGGTCTGTGCTCTATGAGCTGAGGGTGGCGCCTCCGAGGAGGGAGACCCAGAGTACCCAGATGTCAGCAGGAAAGCAGAAATCACACCCTCACCTTCAGCTTCATGGCAGGATATTCCTATCACTTCTTGAGTCATTTTTTAAACTGATCAGCCATAGTTTATTATGAGATTCAAATGCTATATGGACACCAAGAAAGTCCTGGGGGCAGTGTAGACTAACCGAAGAGAGTTGTCGTCTTAGTTCAAGGCCAGCCTGGTCTACAGAGTGGGTTCCAAGACAGCAAGGACTACACAAAGAAACCCTGTCTTGAAAAGAAAAAGAAAAAAAGAAAGAAAGAAAAAGGCAGCAGGCACGCCTCCAAGAGCTCTGCTCCCTATGGCGTGAAGAAGCCTTCCTCACTAGCCACTCTCTGTGCTTGTCACAGAAGAGACCTGGAAGGGGAACTCTGCCGCTCAGTTCTGGTGCTCACATTGTCACCTGAGATTTTCTTCTTCCCACCAAAGCACTTGGCACCATGGAGGCAAGAAAAGGGCTTGGGCTGGAGGGCTAAGGTGCATTGAAGAGGCTGCCATACAGAGAAAGGCTCTGAAGGACCTTCTTCCTGCTCTGTGACAGGTGTGGGGGACAGCTCTGTCCTGATGGCTTTTACAGTTCAATTCTAGAAACAAATAGTGTCATGTTCTGAGGACCTTTATCTGACTCTTACAGAAAAGAACATTTTTCTGGAAGCATTGTCACCCTGGTTTTACACGACAGCCTCACTTCCGTGGTCCTAAGGGATACAGAGGATTACCACGGTTCCTCAGAAGTCAGAAGAGAAGACCAGGAGGGTTTTCTCAGCAATCCCTGGCCTCTTGTCACCATTTTACAAATTACAAGAATGTCAAAACATGAAGGACAGAGAGGATCTAATTAACCACATTGCAGTCACCCCCAGGAGAAGGAATACTCCTTTTCTGGTATCCGTGCCCTGCTTGCGACATACATTGTAGGCAAAGTACAGTCTGCCCTTTAAAATCTCATAACTCCATACTTCTGCCGAGAGGAGTTCCGAGAAGTTTGTATGCGCTCTTCTGGCGTCTCTGCCGTGCTCGGTGCAGACAAAGGCAGAGGGCCAGCTCGTGTGTTTTTATGGTCGCTTTTTTCAGGTTAGAGCCCCCTTTGCACTCAGTGTGATTTCGTGTTTGGTTAGACTGCTCCAGGGAGAGTCATCCTCCCCTCAATGCATATGATGAAGTCCTGACTCCTAGTACCTCAGAGTGTAGTGCTCTTTGGAGACAAAATCACTAGAGCGTTTGAGTTAAACAGTAACCAGACTGTACTCCAGGATGTTCAGTGACCTTATAAGAAGAGGGGACTGCATCATAGCCTTATCAGAAGGGAAGACATAGTAAAGCACACGGCCCTCATCTTAATGGGAATTAAAGGCAGTTTATTTTAGAGTCAAATTTGAATGATGCTGGCCCAAGAACACAGATTTAGATTACCTTAAATTTCATGTTCCAACGTGGAAGCCGTTTCATGAAGTTTTATAGTTTAACTGAACAGTGAAAGTCCTAAATCAGGGCACTGTGGTACACTGTGGGTACACCAGCCAAGATGGTTACAACAGGATGGGGGAAGCTCCGCTAGGGGCCTCAGAGGCTAGCTGATGACTTGCTGTGAGCTTTTGAGTTGGTGGAAGCTAGCGGTCTGCTGAGTTAATAAATTTTGAAGGATTTTTAATCTGCTAGTTGCAGGATGTTATTTCTGACCAGGAGGTGGGTGAGGAATTCAGGTGTGTGGGGCGGGGCTGTCACCTAGGACCTCCAATATTTCAGTCTCTACATATTACTGCAGTTCTCGCCAGACACCAGGCCCTGCAGAGCCAGGGTCTTCCCGGGAGTTCTTCACAACATGGAGATATGGAGCACAGACAATCATTCATAAGCCTTGAGAAGCCTGGAACAACTCCTTCCCCGCCAGCTCCAGAAGTAAGCAGTACTGTGAGCACTTTACCCTAGACTTTCAGGCCCCTGGCTGGACCTGTGAGAACAGTTTCCCTTGTTCTTACACACCCACTCTAGTGCTTGGTGACCGCAAGCGAGCCACAGCTCCATCCCCCAGCAACCCCTACCTGGAAGCTGCAGGCTAGCCTGTGCTCCAAGGCTGTGGCTTCTCCCTGGGTTTGCGGGTTTCATCGGAGGAAGCTGCAACATCTTTAAGCCACTGTCTTCCGGTTGGGTTTAAGCTAGACATAGATAACTGGAGAACAACATTTAGAGTTAGGGAACATTATCAGGTCCCCAAATTCTCTCTTATGCTGAGTACATAGCTGGCCTGAAATAAGAGACCATTCTACATCAGCAAGATCCAGAAAGCCTCGGCTGAAGATTCTACTCCCTTGTTAGTCTGGGCCTGTGTGCTCTGCCTGGGGCTGTGCTCCATTCCAGAGAGTTTTCAGAGGCTTCACATTAACCCAAAGCCTGTCCTCAGGTCCCAGGGAAGCACGTGTGGCTATGATATCACACAGCCAGGCTGTGCTTGTACATGTCGCTCTTAATGAGGCACCTGTGGGGTTTTGCCTGCACTCCTAACACAGCCATAATTTGAAGAAAACACCTGGATCCGTTCCACCCAGGAAAAGGCTGGCGGGTCAGTAAGGCCTTGATTTGCTTTACAGCAAAGATGACCCCCTAGCCCATGTTCTGAGGGTGGAATCAAATGGCAGGTGACAAGACAGTGCCTTGTGTGCCTGCAATCTGCCAACAACTCGTAGAATTGGCAGAAAGACTAAGCAGGCTGCTGGCTCCAGGGCATTTAAAACGCGCAGGGGAAAAGGCAGCTTGTGCTCTCTTTGGGAAACATTTGGGAGGCACCACGGACGATGGTGAAAATTGGAAATACCCTGAGTGCCCACAGAAAAAGATCTTTAAAAGGAATTTATCAGATTAAGCAAACTGCTGCATACTTATGCCGATGCAGCTATTAGGAACGATACGGAAAGATGTTGAAAAGAGAAGCAAAGCGGCTTGGAGGAAAAGGTCACTTCTTTTAAGTAACTGGGACTCCATCTCTCCTGTAAAATATTTATAAGGCGAAGAGTAAGTGCTTAGGAAAGTGATAGCTGGGGCTCTGGGTGCTAGGCTTATACACTGTTTTCTTCATGTTTCTGGTGGGTGCAGTATCTGTAAGTGATAACACATAAATTCTATAATATCATAATTGCATGTGCCATAGAGAGGGCTGTACTCACGCTAGACTTCAGTCCTTCGTCATCTAGTGAGAAGATCCACGCTGTCTTTCAGTTTTCTATCAGCTGTAAGTTTCCAAGAGAGTGGTTCTGAAGACTGAGGTAGCAGTGGGTTCACTGACATAAAACACGGTTTTTGGAAGGACATTCGCATGATTAAAAGTGAAGAAGCCGCCTGGGTGTGATGGTGAGCTCCATTAGTCCTGGGACTTTGGGGGGTGGGGGCAAAGCAGGAAGATCATGAGTTCCAGGCCAGCCTGGGCTACATAACAAGACTCAGGTTCAAACCCAAACAAATGGAGAGTGGTAGGAGAACCTGGAGCTGGCGGTTGCGTATGCACAATCTCCCATCATGCCAGTGCTGCTTGGGTTAGAATGGTAACTTGATGATAATTCGCAGCTGCTAAGTACCCTGCACGCTTGGTTCTAGGCTGCTTCAAGGAATTGCCTATTTAACTCTCATGATTAACTTATCAGGCAGGCGCCACCACTGTCTACCCCTTTTCGGTGAAGAGGCTGTGACTGCAAAGGTCCTTAGGGTCAAAGTCAGTAACCAGAGGACAGTAGCCAGTGTACTGGAAGCCCAAGGCCAGAGCTGGTTGGCAGCGTCCATCTTCCTGTCTGCTGCCCTCTGTGGAGTACTTCCCTCTGCTTTGAAGTGTCCAGAACTGCCCCCTTGTAGCAGCCCAGGAGGAAAAGGGAGGCCATGGGTGAGTGGGCTCGAGCAGAGAACAGCAGCATGAGCCTCTCGGGTGAATGGAGCCCCTCACGACACCCAGAGCTGGGCTTGGTCTGAAAGGAGGCACAAGCCTCATCTCAGAGAACATTCAAAGTGTTTTCTCTTCGTGAAGATTCCAGCAGAAGAATCTTGAAGTAGAGAAAGGACAAGAGCAGTATCTATACCTAGGTGTTTACATTTCCTTAAAAGTGTTTTGCAAAGATTCGTGCTTGAGCTGAGTGAGTGAATCATCACCATCAGCAAGCGGCACTACCTGGGCGGTGCTTCCCACACCAGCCCTGCTCTGCTCTGCATCCCTAGGTAGAGGGTTCTGGTGCCCACGCAACTTTTGTTCAGCTGAAGGTGCAGCCCTCAGGGGAAATCAGCTGGTGGGGGAAGAAGGAAGCTGCACCTGCCCCTCCATAGTGTATCTCTGCTGACAAACCACACCTCTTCACCTGCTCCACTCCCTACTTCTGCCAGGGCAAGCCAAGGTTCTGGTGTAACCTCATGCCCCCCACTCTTTCCATTTGGTAGCGGTGTGGCTTCTTGCTGTTGCTGAACTTTGGGCAGCTTGATGTCCTTTGCAGACTTCCTCTGCTCCTTCATTGACAGGTAAATGATTAAGATGTTGGATTCCAAAGGGAGTTTTCATGATTGGATTATGCTTGGCATGTTCCCTTCGTAATATACTTCCAATAATCCAAGGGATGGGGTAGAATGCAGCACGAGGGAGCTTCCAGGAAGTTCCTCTGTGGCAGCAGAGATGAGAGATAGTAACTCCAACTGTGAGTATCAAGTATGACATTGACTTGGTCATTAAAAACCAAGGAAACTTCAATAGGTCCAGGGTACAACTGCGTAAGAGGAACACCTTCCAATATTCTGTGGCAACATGGAAAATAAACAATTGAATGTCTCAAAATAGCTAGTGTATAGGACTTTGCATGCTCCCAGTGCCAAGAAATGACCAGTGTCTGAGGTCACACATGTTCAGGTCATCACGTGTATACTCATAGTGCAATGTCACTTTGCACCCTGTAAGTAGGTGCAGTTACCGTGCCTTAACTGAAAACACATTTCAAAAAGGAGGAGAAAAGGAATGCAGGAGATGGAGTGGAGAGGAATGTTGTCGATGGGAGAGTCTGGCTAAACAAAGTCAAGAGCCAGAAGAACTTGTGAGTGATGTGTGGGCCGAAAACTGATCAGAAGGAAGGTGTTACACTCTGTGCATAAAGTTTCCTTGTATTTTTGAGATTATTTAGTGTTTCTTTTATATGTGTGTGTGTTTTGTCATGTGTCCATGCATTGAATGTGTGCCGTGCCCTAGGAGGCCAGAAGAGTGTATTGGGGTTCCTGGAAGTCAAGTTATAGGGAGTTGTGAGCTGCAGCGTGAGTGCTGGGAATTGAACCAGGGTCCTCTACAAGAGCAGCCAGTTCTCTTGATTACTGAGCCATTTCTTTGTTAAGGTGTATGAAGAGATGGGGCTGTACATATAGAGTAGGGGCACGTGAGGGAAATGAACCAGTGGACAGGTCTGGAAAGAGTCAGAAGAGGTAACCCAAGAGGGCACAGTGAGGTGTGACTGGGTGGCAGAAGTGGGCTTCATTGTAAGGCCAACTTCCTCATCACTGACTCCCTATGCCTAGGACAGGGATGCTGTACAGTTATCAGTGTTGAATAAGTGAACTCTTGAAAACTGCGGCCAAGAGAAAGGTTTGCATCAAACCCAGGCTGTCTCGCTGCTCTGGTAGACCCTATTGGCTGGCTTGGAGTGGGCGAGGATGGTCCAATTAGAAGGTTATTATAATCCATTGTGTGTGTAAGAAAGACTTAGTGTTGTAAACTATCCATATCTGGAACTTCAGAGAAAGGGTACCATAAAAATGTCCATGAGGTCCAACACCCAAGTGATTGCCTGATAGAAAAACTGCCATATTTGGCCACAGTGGCACCCACCTGTGATTAGCATCAAAGAAGCTGCAGCAAGATAATGCTGGGTGTGAAGCCCAGCCTAGGTTATGTAGCAAGATTCTGTCTCAAAACACAAACGAAAACAGGAGGAAAAGAAAGAAAACCTCTGCAAACACATCCACTCCCATCAAGCAGGGACCAAAGATGGATGCAAGTGAAGAGCTGGGTTGGATGCATATTTAGTGCGGACAATTATTTAATAACCACCCTTGCGTTTTCTGGCCCTTTCTCCCTGTTATTGTAAAGACATTCATTCCTCTTCAAACCCAATAAATTATTCTCTGTCAGCAAGCTGGGGGGAGGAGTGGAGAAGGAGCTGCGTTTGCTCTTGGCTTTGCCTCTGTCTAGTCCAAACACTGGAAATGTCAAGTTTGCTCACTAATTAAACATGTCTGTCTTGGACTGCACTTGTATCTTTCACTGAGAAGGTGTAGATTTCCAGGGAGACATTACACATTCATGTTTCCAAATACAGCATTTTGAAATCTTCCCGTGTGACACAAATACCAACTTGGTGGAACTGTCTCCTGGGAGGACAGACATCGGAGTCAGGCAGCCCGGACCGGGGAGAGAGCAAGGACAGGATTGGTGCACGCCCTTTCATTATTTGCCTGGAGAGCTGCTGAGCATGGCCAGCCATGGGCCTTCCTGCATTTCCCAAAGTCTTGCTCCCTGGCCAAGTTGCAACAGTCCCTGTCACTGTCCCTGTATCTGGATGACAAGAACATACAGATTGCAAGCTCATCTGTGCCTATAATGTTGCAAAGCCTTCTGGAATCTTTGTCCTTCTTTTCATAAAGAAGAGGCTGATGTTTGGGTTTGAAATCTTCGTAGACTAAGAGTCGCCCTTTCTGTATTTTCTGGGAAGCAAGAGGTGTGCCGAGCATTGGGTTGGGTGCTGCAGGTACAAATGCCAGCCAGATCAGCGTTGACCTTGCCCATAGGGAGTTTAAGCAGCGTCAGAAAGCATGTAAGTATTCAAATATTGGGGTATCATATGTTTAGAAACATTTCTAGGGACATGTTACTGCTGGTTAAGAGGCAGATCAGGCCCACTTGACTTCACTTCTCTGACTCATCTGGGCAGTAAAGCATAGACCTTAAAACTGTGATCTAGGGCCTGGAGAGATGACTCAGCAGTTAAGAGCCCTGGCTGCTCTTTCAGAGGACCCTGGTTCAATTCCTAGCACCCACATGGCAGCTCACAACTGTCTGTAACTCCAGTTCTAGAGAATCCAACTCCCTAACACAGACATAAATGCAGTCAAAATGCCAAATGCACATGAAATAAGAATAAATAGATTTTAAAAATCTGATCTGTGGTGGGAACTGCCGCTCAGCGAGAGAGCTTAGCATGTGAGTTCAAACCCCAGCTAGCACTGGGGTTGGGGGCGTTCAAGGGAACAAAGAGCTGGGAGGGAAATAGCCTGATTCTTCCATATGTGAGGGCCTGCTCTGCCGTTTCTAGCGTTCCAGGCCGGTGGCCTGCTTGGAGAAAAGCGAACCAGGCAACTTCTCCCCAGGCCTCCAGTAGTTAAGTCAGAAGTTAGTTTTCAATCAGCTTTGTTGGACATATTATAAATCTCAGAATCTGAGTTCCCCTCTGCACATAGCTGTTTGGACAAGTCATTAATTAGTTCGGGAGCTGTCACTTTTTTGACATCCCATGGACCAATACTGTTTTTCCAAGGTGTGTGATTGTGGAGTTCAAGTTAGGGCATTGTATTCTGAGAGTGCATTTAGGGCATGTCTTAATGCATTTTGTGGTGTTGTACTATAATACCAGGTACTGGGTAATAGATAAAGGATTATCTATTATCTTATTTTGTGATTTAGTTTATGATTCTCGTGGCTCTTCTAGTCCAAACATCTCTGATGAAGAGTTCCAGTCATGTTCTAGAATGCAGAAAAGCAAAGGCGGATATTGACCACACCCCTAAGAAGACTGGCTCTCCCTCTTTCAGGAACCATAAACTGCCCATAGCTCCTCAGCTAGGAGAGGGGGCTCATGCGCACCACCCCCCAGCTTCTGCGCTGCAATGCTGACTTGCTTGGCGGCACACAGTCAACCACAGCTGCTGAGGCCATGAGTATGCTGATCCTCTCCTGTTCAGAAGATGATTCACTCTGGTCCTCCCCGACTTCTGGCTCTTAAATCTTCCTGGCCCCCTTTTGAAGATGATCCTGAGCCTGGGAAAGAGTGGAGGTGATATAGATGTCTCATATCGGGTTTAACCAGTTGTTAGTTTCTGCACAAAGAAATTTTCAGGGGTCCGAGAGAGGCATTAATCCGTGGATAGAATGATCTGCGAGCTCTTGGCACTATGCCCACTTGGCAGCATGTGGATAGTAAGTAACATCTGTGCCTCTATTGTTCCTCTTGGCCTATCTTGCTGCCTGGTCATTATCGTGGTTCACAGGGTTCACAGGTAGGTGAGGCCATTACTAACTTTGCTTCCCCAGAAGCCTGCATAGAATCTCCCAGTATGAAAGCTAGCCAGCAGGGAGGAAGCTTTCTGGTCAGTACCAATCTGATTTCTCCATGATCTGTGATCAGAGCATGTGGTGTCTTTAGCAATAGGGTCTTCTTGTCAAGTTCTGATGGGCAATTCCTGGAAGACCAACCATGATCTGGTGGACGGCCTCACACCTATGCATTTATGGGAAACTGAAATTGAACTGTGGAGGGAGAGAGAGAAAGTAGGGACTGAGGAGAGGTAAAGGAGGGACTGGCTGAGACGGGTGAGATGAAGGCTGGGGTGAGGTGAGGTGAAGGCTGGGGTGAGGTGAAGGCTGGG